>JASTWQ010000482.1:0-139963 GCA_035220615.1 Leptothorax acervorum | reverse complement strand
ATTATTGTTTATCGGTAGTGGATTTACCCGTACAATTTCGTAGTTTGGAAACGTTACAATGGGAGAAGGATATAATAGTGTAAACTCCGGTTATTTCGTAATACGCACTTATTTTACAAAATTTTGGATGGTATTCCAGTTTTCTATCTGTACTTTGAAAGGGAAATAGGTGCCTTGGGCGAGGTAGTGCTGTTGCTTCTTTTAATTCTGATATAATTTGTTCGATTGGTAATAGTCCGTACGAGTAGTATGTCGTGTTTGGGTGTAGGTCAGGTATTCTAGGACTTCTTCTACGTCGTTTATTAGTTTGTTCATTATCACGGTTTATCACCACAGGTGTTCGTCTATTTCTTCGCGGCATATTAATTTTGACATTTTTGTTGTACCCTTCTCGTAACGTTCGCTAGTAGATTTTCGTTGTTGTCTATTGCTTTCTGTAAGTTTCTATATGTCCTAGTGTCGCGTTATAATTTTGATCTGATTTCTTGCCGCGTGCTGTATCGTGTTTCGCTGAGTTTGTATTAGGTCTATCTGTTCCTGTATTCGTCGTGCGTCGTCGGCGTCCATTGTGCCGAATAGAGTTTTGCTTACTGTACCTATTGCGTCTATTAGTCCGCGTCGGTTTGTCGGTGGTTTGTATATTGTCTGTAGGCGTAATAACAGGTGCGTTAGGTATCGCGTTACTACTCTCTGTATGCGGAGGATATTGGTGCATGCCTCTTGATTATTTTTATCTAATTTGTCGCATAGGTTCTTGGTTTGTTCTAGATATCGTTGTAATTGCTGGTATCGTATCCGAAGGATGCTACATCGATTCTAATGGCCAATTTCCACGTTGCTTCTTGTAGCTGCATGGTCCCGATTTTTTTCGAAATATATTCCTGGCTTGTCGCTAAATGATGTCACCACGCGTAGGGTGACTTCGGTTCGGATGTCACTTCTTTCGCGAAGCTACGATGATAGTAGCTATCCTGTAACGTGAATTCGTTCTAATTCTTTACTTACTTGTGCTGACGGTGTCTGTAAGTAGATCGCTACTTTTAATTGCTTCGAGGGTTTTCGCTTTAGTCTACGTCTGTCCTCAGTCGTGAGCTATCGTCAACGGTCTTGTGAATATATAAAAAAAAATATATTTTCTTATTATGCCTCCCCTGGATTTTACGACCAGTTTTGTGTTAGTGCTGTGGACCCTTGTGAGGTCCCAGTGGACGAGGAGATCGATGGTCCTGTTTTGGACGTTCCTGTCCGGGGTCTGGGGCGCGCCAGCAGTTGTATGCGGCTATGGCTGCGAGGGAATCCGGCCCGGACACATCCCTATGATCCCTGGATCTCCATGAGCGCATTTTGGGTCAGGCCGGTCATCGGTCGTCCTGTTGTTGGCCGGGGACGGAGTCCTCTCCGTCCCTGGGGGGCGTGCCCGCTTCCTAGCTAGTTCCAAAATAACCTTTGTGGCCGGACGCGGCCATGGTGGGCCTCGTCGCGAGTGAGGTATGATTATTCTATCTAATTATTCTTATCTTTGTTGCTTGTTCTTTTGTGCTTAGTGTTTTTTATTCGTCGATAAATGCTTTTAAAACGGTTCGCATGCACGCGTATGTTTTTCGCTTAATTCCTAATCGTATAGTTGACATCGTCGTGTTTTTTCCGTGATCACGTAGGGTCCTATCCATTGTGATTCCAGTTTCTTTGAGCGGCCTCGTCGTATCGTTTCGGTCGTAAAGTAGCACTTTGTCGCCTACTTTGAAGGTCGCCTTGTTGCTTTTTTTATCGAATTGTAGTTTTGATTTCGCTTTCCTCGTCCTTCGTATTTTCTTTCGCGATTTGATTCGCTGCGCGGATCCGCTCTCGTAGTTCTTTCGCGTAATCCTCGTATGAATACGTTAATTTCGGTGGTTTGTTAGAGCCCGTCGGTAGGTCAGGTCGGTGCCCGTAGACCAATTCGAATTGGTGTGAACCCGGTAGTAGAGTGTGGGCGTCGTATTATACGTAAACATTGCGTATGGGAGCCATTCGTCCCAGTCAGTTTGGTCTTGGTTTATATAATGTCTCAGGTATTCGGCGGAGAGTGCGATGCGATCTCTCTAGTGCGCCGTTACTCTCGGGGTGATATGCCGTTGTCTGAATTTTATCGATTTTCAGTAATTTGCACTACATTTTTAAACATTCGCTCGTGAAGTTTGTTCCTTGGTCCGTGAGAATTTTTTTCGGGTATTCCATGTTCTAGCACTATTTTAGTGACGAATGCTTTGGCGATTGTATTCGCTTCCTGATTCTCTACGGGTATTGCTTTACTAAACTTCGTGAGATTATCTTGGAATGTCAAAATATATTTGTTTCTGTTATCTGTGATAGTCAACGGGCCTACGATATCGAGCGCGCATTTCTCGAACGGACGCTCGGGTGTATCTGTGATAATTAATGGCATTTTGGTTTCTTACTTAACTTGTTTTTCTGACACAGTTCGCATTTGCTTAGGTAGTTTTCTATGTCTGTCGTAATTCCGTGCCAGTTGTGCCGTAATCTGATTCGGTTCAACGTTCGAGTGACTCCTTGATGCCCTCCTATGGGTGAGTCATGATACTCGAAATAATATCTGCCGCTTTTCTTCCTCGGTGTATTCCCTCGGTGTGTCCTCTTCTTGTTGTGTCATATGTATCGCCGGTGTCTCCGTTATCGGGTTTCGACTCAGCGCATCGGCGTTGACGTTATTCTTTCCTGCTTATGCACGATCTCATAGTCGTACTCCTCTAATGTTAATCTCCACCGGATTAATCTTGATCCGGGGTCGGTTACATGGAATAGCCATATCAGTGGCTTATGGTCGGTTATTATTTTAAACCTAGTACCGTATAAATAGGGGCGGAAATGTTTAACCGCCCATACGATCGCTAATAATTCTTTTTCGGTCGTGTTATAATTTTTGTTCTGCCTTACACAAAACTCTGCTGGCGTAAGCAATCGGCCGATCTTGGCCTACTGGCCCCTGCGACAGTACGGCTCCGATGGCGTAATCGGATGCGTCTGTCGTCACCAGGAATTCTTGATTAAAATCTGGGTAATTCAATACGGGTGCCGTCGTTAATTTTTCTTTAATAGATCGAACGCATTTTGCTGTTCGACCGTCCAAACGAATTTTTCGTCCTTTTTTGTGAGTTTGGTTAGTGGTTTGGCTATTTTAGAAAAATTATCTATAAATTTTCGGTAGTATCCTGCTAGACCGATAAACGATTGGATATCTTTTATTCTTTTGGGAGTCGGAAACTCTCTACTGCTTGCAGTTTGGTCGGGTCTGGCGATATCCCTCCTTCTGAAATTACGTGTCCTAGATAAACTACCTCTTTTCTTAAGAATGCGCACTTGTCAGGCTGTAGCTTTAATTAAATTGCCGGAGTCTTACTAGCACCCGCGGTTAGTCGCTCCAGGTGCTCCTTCAAGGATGCTCCGTATATACGATGTCGTTTATATAAAGCAAACATTTTAACCCTAATAGTCCGGCTAGTACTGCGTACATTAGCCGTTGAAATGCGGCTGGCGCGTTTTTTTCAGGACCGAACGGCATTCGGTTAAATTCGAAATGTCCGTCCGGGGTGGAGAATGCTGTCTTCTGCTTGTGATCTTTGCGCATCGGAATTTGATGGTATCCCGAGGCTAAATCTAACACCGTAAAATACTTCGCGTTACCTAGCTGGTCGAGTATGTCGGTGATATTCGGCATGGGAAAGAATCTCCCATCGGCAGGTCGTTCGCTTTTCTGAAATCGATCACGACGCGAAATCTAATTTTTCCGGACGCGTCAGGCTTTTTCGGGACAACTATTATTGGTGCGTTCCACTGACTCGCGCTGGGGCGAATTATTCCTTCGTCTAGCATTTTCTGTATTTGCCGTTTGACTTCGGCCTTATGTTTTTCCGGTAACCGATACGGTTTCACGTTCGCTGGCGCGCTATCTGGCGCGTATTTATTTCGTGCTCAATGGCTGTGGTCGCACTTAAAGTGTCTCCTTCTAGAAAAAAAAAACGTCGCAGAATTTATCGCATATTAATTCGACTTCTTTGCGTTCTTCCTCGTTCAGATGTTCGGTTTGTATTTGATCGCGTAATTTTTTCTGTCTCTCGGTGACAGGTTCGCGCTCTTCGTTCGCTTGTAACGTGAGCATGTTCGCGGCGTCGTTCGCCGGCACGTCTTCTAGTGTTACGTGTGGAGTGAGGAGCTCAACCGGCTTGTCCGTCACGTTCAACACGCTGACCGGGCAAGTGAATTCGACGGGTCTTACTAGACAATGCCCGATAAATACTCCTGGCGCAAGCTCGCCCCTCCTCACGATGCCTACCCGATTATGATCGGTATTTGCCTTCACGATTGTCTCGCTGTGAGGGGGGTAAGATTACTTTTCGAAATGGCCGGAGTTTGAATATAGTTTTTCCTATTTTGACATGTTTCGACGCGTTCGAGATATCGGCCTTGTGTTTGGTAAGGAAGTCGTTCCCGAGTATCCCTTCGTACTCTATCGGGAAATCGTCCTTCACTACGTACATGGTATGTCGAATCCTCCTTTTTCCGAGGTCCACCGTGGCCTTAATTTTTCCAAGCGTATGGATCTGATGTCCGGTCACGCCTATTAGAGCTAGACGTTCCTCCTTATCATCGTTTTGCCCTTTAGGTTTCCTACCTTAATAAGGGTCAGAGTCGCTCCCGAATCGAGTAAAAGATTCATCTCGCCTCTTTCTGCCTCTTGAATCGGCAGTGTAATCATGTCTAACGGGCCCACTTTATGCTTCTCCGTTATCTGGGTCACCCGATACTCTTCTGCGGCACGCGCTTTAGTCTGTCGCGGTCTTTCTTCTTCCTCTTCGCTACTGCTGGCGGTCGATGATTCATCGCTTGTCGCTTGCGCTTTGTGCTTCCTTATCGCGCTCACGGGCGCTTGCTTTACGCTGCTCGCTTTCGCTTTACGTGATCCGTCCGCTCTAGGCCGTCCGTTCAACCACCAGCATTCTTCTCGTTTGTGCCCGATTTTCTTGCAGTGGCTGCACTCCACCGCGTTTATTCCGTTGGGCTTGTCCGCCCTTGGTAAAACAAATTTGTTTGCTTGCCGGCTCGGACGGCAATCTCGCCCGTAATGGCCGGTCTTTCCGCACTTATGGCACTCCACTGGTGTACTTCTCGGGTTTCGGGCATTTTCTGCGTAAAATTTATTTTTTGAGGATGCCGGCCCATGTCTCGGGGAGGGCCCTCTGACTTTTTCTCCGCACTAGCACCGGTTATCGCTTCTTGTAAGCTCGTGTATCTCTGCGCTCGTACTAGCATTTTAATATCCTCGTGCAGCCCGATCTGGAAATTATGCAGGGCTTGCATCTTGATGCTTTCCAGGATCGCTTTCTGCTGCTCCTGCGTGTGCCCTTGGCCTTCCTCCATGGCCTCGTATAGTTCGCGGGCGAGTTTCTCTACTCGACGCCCGAATTCTTGCGCTCTTTCGCCTGGTTTTTGCTTCAGGGAATTATATTCTAACTGTAGGTGCGTCATGCCTCGCTTTCCGAGGTATTCGGTTTCTAGCTCGCGTTTCAGCTGCTCGAAATCGCGTATATTGCGCGTATCGAAATCGGTCATGGCCTTGCCTTTGAATTTAGTACATAGGATTGCTTCTAATAACATGGCTTCGTCCGCGGGCTGTATGTTTTTCATCGCGTATGTACTTGCATTTATGAATTCGCGAACTCGCTCTCTCGATTCTCCGTTAATTTCGGGGATCATATTTCGGGCTTCCTTTAGGCTGAGGAACCCTATGTGGTGTCCTGGCTGGTTTCTAACGTCGCTCGTCGTGCGCCCGTAGGTCACGTCCAGGGGGCCCTGGCTACGTACCCGGCGGTCGAGCGCGTTGGTGTGATCGTACGCGGCGTTTTCTACTCGGCTCATACGGTTTTGTAGTTCGCGGATGGCGCGCAGGATTTCGGTCGAACGATCGAATTCGGCCGCCGCGGATTGATCCATGCGCTCCTGCATGTCGCGCATCAAATGTAGTATGTTGGTAATTATGGAGGCATCCGGCACTCCTGTTTGTGTTGGCTCGGCGGGTCGCGGTTGGTCTCTTTCGGACGGTCGCGTACTTGCCGCTCGCAGCCGGTTAATTTCCTCGACCACCTGCTCGGGGTTCACGTCGATGCGTGCTTCGAGGTTCGTTGTCGCCCTTTGTTGGCTCATTTTGAGAGCTTTGGGTGTATAATCCTCTTCGGTAGGATCGAACACGTCGCTGTCGTAGGACGTTAGCGAGAGATCTCCTCTCCCGGAGTTATTGCCTTGTGTATCGGCTGAGGTGTCAGAACGTGCGTCTGTGACGGTTGGGTGCAGTCTAAGTACGTCGCGTTCGTTTTCGTCGCTATTCGCGATGTCGTTTTCGTCGCTATTCGCGGTTTCGTTTTCGTCTGTGCCCGCTGTATCTCTTTCGTTGTTGTCTCGGGGACCGTCGAGATTGCCTAACAGACTAGTATCCGTGAAGGAAAATTCGCGTTCTAATAGTACGTTCGGGTGCAATTCGATTACCGGTGATTCTTCGGTCGAGAATCGCGATTCTAAGTTTCGTCCTAAGTATCCGCATGTGATACGGCGCGAGAGTGATATCGGCTACGCTCGGTAGCTTGATGCGCTCGCTCGCTTAAGACGAACGACGCGTTTCTAGCGGGGCGGTTATGTTCGCCCTCCGACATTTACAGGGTTAGCGCCTTCAATTTCGTACGTCGGTGCTGAAACATCGCTCGCGAAAATTTTCAATTCGTCGCTCGCGGAAACGTTAGATCTCGTCGCTCGCAATAGTACATAACATGGAACGGACTTACAGTACGGTCGCACGCATGGTGTCCGCTTTCTGCTGTCGCCGCGTCGGAGTCCGGCAGGGCCGCTTCGCTGCTCCGCGTTGTCTCTGCTTCGCGGGGTCTCGCCTGCGCTGCTCCGCTGTCCGGCTGGGTGCGTCCCTGGGGCGCTGCCTCGGCTGTCGAGTCCGTGCGGTAGGTCGGGGCCTCTCCGGTGTCACTGTCGCACTCAGGGCTGCTACCGCCGTCTCCGTCTCTCTGGCTTTATGTATGGCGGGGCAGTCACCGCTGTTTCTTTTTCGCTCGGGATTCTGGCGGGCTTCTCCTCTCTGGGATGCTTCTCCGCTCTTACTAAATCGAGCTCTCTGATTTGCAGACGTCTCTCGGGCAGGATGTCCTCTGGTCCTGTTGGCAGGATCCCACCGCTGCCACCAAATGTTGTGCCGGGACGGGGTTGGAGCCGGCACTGGGTTCGGGATCCGTCGCAGGATGCAGAATTACACTCACTGATGCCCTTGTTTTACTTGTTATTTAATAAACCGACTTTGATTTACAGAAATCACTTAGTTTCACTACCCTGACTTGCGGGTGTTACAATATTTAAATTAGACGTTAGTCGGTACGCGTTTCGGTTTAGGACTGCCCGCGCGATCTTCCAATTTGGCAGTATATATACTATCGGACCAACGTTCCGTTGCTAACTCGGAGGCTTCCGGGTTAGCGTGGACTTCGCTCTGTGCTGACCTTCGCATCAGCGTTTTCGGTCAACCTGGAGTTGAACGCTCTGGGTTCTGGTGTCGGATTGCATCGGATGATCGTCGTCCGATGCAATCGTCAGGTTTTTCGGTTGCTAGGGTATAGGTTATATAATTAATAATTATAGGGTTGTGCGCTCACAACACCATGTATATCGGCTAAGTACATATCATCTCTAGAATTTCTCGGGTTAACAAAAAGAGATTAATTTAGAACATCACTAAAATAATGATAAAATTCAACACTTTAGATAACTGTTGCTCAAAAACTGTCCATTATTTAGTTTTGAGCCTATTGCATTATTTGTTCAGGAGGTTATAAGCTACAACATATGTGAAAACTAGCCACTTTAACCGAGGGCCAAAATCCCTATGTTTTGTGCGGGGTCCTTTTCAAGGTGGTGTAACCCCTTAAATTAAAAAATATTTAAAATATTAAATACTGATAGAGAAAACACTAATAGATAGGCGAACGGGAAGAGAACATTTGAAAGCGATGGAGAAGACGCGAACATTGGGTGAGTATGAAAGAGAACGCGAAAAGGTAAGTGGGGAGAGAGAACGTGATATGCAAGCGCGCGGTAATGCCACGCTGATTAGAGTTCCTAGAAGTAAGAGTCTGGCCTATTGTGGTCCAACTTTTGATTGGCTTGATCCTCAATGGCGGCACCAATCAGTGACGAAATGCAGTAATGTCTGTGAAAGAAGGTACGACTCGACTTTCTCTTTCTTCTGATCGACTAACAATAAGTCGAGTCGTCTATCCCCACCAAGCGATCAGAAGAGAAAGAGGACCGACCACCACGGCTATGTCTGCACCGTCGATCTTCTAACGCGTGCTCTCACGGCAGGGGCCGGTCTATCTATATAAATCTATGGTACAAACACATTCAAACTATTACTATTACATCTATGGTATATACATACGCCATTTTCTATCAAACTAGAACATTGGCCAGACTCTTACTTCTAGGGACACTAACGCTGATCCGCGGTCGAGGCAAATGGGGGAGAGCGAGAAGAAGACGCGAGCGAGAGACACGATGTGGTGTCACGCGGGTTGCGCCGTGGACCCCCCTCACCGCGGACCCCCCTACATGGGCCGTAGCGCGAACCTCCCTCACCACGGACCCCCTACACGGACACCCTACACGGACACCCTACACGGTAACCTCTCTATACGGACCATAGCGCGCGTCCCTTTCTCGGCGGAACCCCCCTGTTTCTCTAACCCCTCGGAGCTTCTGGGTTAGAATCTTCATAATATACCTACTATTATATATATTCACAGTTGTACATTGAACAACTAATAGTGTGAGAAACGAACGTCTGCCAATTTATTTGCAGTTGTCTTTCGACAGCTTTTCGTTGTGATTATGGAGCTTGTATCGATGGTGATCTATGATTTAACGGAGTAGCCAATTGCGCTGATAGCTCAGACGAGGTTTGTAGCAATGGATGGCCGTCACTAACACGTCCTTCTGTGGCACCTGGCACAAAGACTTGCAGAACACCTCCGCAACCGCTAAACGGTCGCTGGAAGTTACACCGATCGCAATGCTCAGGTGGACAGGACTGTAATGTTCCAGAAGGAACGGAACTGGGATTAGGATCTCATCTCGTCTACTCTTGTGATTCGGATTGTAAAATAAGAGGTGCGACCGACATTAGCTGCAGTGTCAAGAGAATATGGCTTAATATATTAGTTTGCACAGGTATTAAACTAATAATTATATTTTTTAACTGTTTTAGAACAAATAAAAATAAATTTTTTTTTAAATTGAATATTTTAATTAAAGGAATCCATTCATCATCTTTAAATCGATCATAGTTATGTGTTAATTATTCACAATGTTTGTTTGATAGCAATACTCTGTAAAGTTTTAGCCACAGCATCAACCAGAGCTGAATGCATGTACAACGAAGAATGGATATCATGCAAATCTCCAGTTCCACCAAAAACAAGAGCAATATTGACATGTGAAAACAGTTATTGACCTGAAACTAATCTGCTGTCCGGACAAAAAAAGAACGTGAGATGTAATGCGAATGGTCAATGGAAACCTAAGCGATGTGTTCCAGATCCATTCACGATAAATACCTATTTACATTAGTAAATAGGTTTAGTGATACTAAACTTACGTTTCAACTTTTGGCTGAAACAATGCTACGTTTATTGAAATTTTGGATGATAGGGTCATTATACATACATACAAATGCCAATAATTCAAATTATCCGGACCAAAAGTACCAAAGCCAAATAGTAATACAGCAACAGATAAACCTTGGACATGGTCTTAGAATTATAAAATAATGATAGTACAATTATAAGTAGTATAATTTTGAACAATATTTTTACAGTTAGCATGGTAACATGGGGACACATATGTCCCCATTGAGATAATTCACATACCTGTGTCATTCTGTATTACAATTTCTCTTAAATTATAATTTGAAATTGTTTCCTAATGAATCAAAGCTTTAATGAAAGTATAAAAATATAATTTTAATTACGCTGTGTACAAATTTATATACTATTAAGTTAAGTGCACACACATACCTACATATATTTACACACATCGAATATATTTAATAAACTATTACGTGACCTCGATATATCTCAATCTTTTTTCCACCCAATTAGTTACAAAATTATCACAATAACGCGCAATGGAGTTACGATTACTGTACGTAAATTAGGGGAGACCGGGGCTAAATGGCTCCAGGGGGTTGCTCATGTTCTTGTTTTAGTACTTATTTTAAAAGAAACAGTGGATACAAAATCGTGAAATAGTTTTTTTAGAACGTAGACACTTTCCCCTGAGTTTCATTAAAATCAAAATAATATCGCAGTTAAAAAATAAAAAAACTGTTTTAGTAATAGCAAGTAAATTGTCGAGTCTCGAAATTTTGTATCAATATTTTATATCGTGAGTGAATAAAGTTAAGCGACGTGTTACTATAGCTAGAATATAAAGACCACGCACTAATTATATTAAAAAAGTGGCCACCATCAAAATCGGCTACACCTATAGAAAAATTTACTTTGTGTGATGCCGATCAAAAGTTTAAATAGAGACGACCTTCAAAATATGCTAGTTTTTAAGCTACGAGCCCCTATTGGTAATATCGGTGGGCTCATTTTTAGACTTTATGGGCTTGTAGCTTAAAAACTAGCGCATATTTTGAAGGTCGTGCCCATTTGAACTTTTGATCGGCATCACACAAAGTACACTTTTCCATAGTTTTGGTCGATTTTAACGGCGGCCACTTTTTCATATAATTACACGCACTAATCATGAAAAAGTGGCCGCCGTTAAAATCGACCAAAACTATGGAAAAGTGTACTTTGTGTGATTTTTCGACTTACAATTAGTTGAGTCCGTTCTATCTGTTTTTGAGAAAAGTCCTAAATATTCTGGGACACCCTGTATTCATTTATATATAATTATGTCTAGACATTTATAACTTCATATCAAATGCAAAGTTATATTAGAATTTTTTTTTAAAGTTACGATACATCAAATTATATACAAACTTATATATGTATAATTGAGCCAAATTAGATATAATTATACACGTTGTTGTGCCGCTCCGTGCACTGATAGGGGATCGACGTTCCGTGGAGGAGTTTAGGAAAATCACAGACTCGATTATGACGTTTAAATGTATTCTTTAATAAATTCACTTTCTTCTTGATACAATGGTTTCACTTATTTTTAACGCGTAGCAACCCGACACTGTCTCTGACTATCAACTGCCCTCTCGATGCCTGCTCTCCTCTCTATTTATCTCCTATCGGTCGTCAGGCCGGATCGATTCAGGGTCCTTGCGTAGTCAACGTTTCTCGAACCTCTCTGGGTCGTGTCGGTTCTTGGTAGAGAGATTGGCCACGCAGTCAGCTGTTATGCTGACTCGCGGTTTCACGTTTAGCTCGCAATTTCTTATTATCATAATACTAAATGTGGTAATTATTTCTTTTTTTTGTTCCGTAATAATAAAGTAAAATCAATAAATACATTGCTTCATTTAACTACAATAATATAATATTTATATACAATCACATATATTTATTCAAAATCTTATATTCTTAACGTAAACATAAAATTGTGATTTATAATAAGTATGTAAATAATTGATTTTACTTTATTATTACGGAACAAAAAAAAGAAATAATTAGTTTGTAATTTGTTTTAAATATAATGCCGTGTTTGAAAAAAATCTGAAAAAAATTGGGAAGATAGTCTTTTATGTAACATATATACATTTTCTAAATTTTTTCCAAGGGTTCTTCTCTTAAGGAGTGTGCAAAAAAATTTCTTGAATATTTTAAACGATTCTGCAAGTCGAGTTTTGGCGTGGAAAATTCTAAAGAAAAACGTGTTTCATAATGTCTTAAAATGATTTATGATACTTGATATCTATAATAGGGGCAGAAAAAAAATAAAATGTGAAAAACACGTTTTTTAATGATATTCCAGCAATGAGGCAAGAAAGAGCTAAATATGGAATTCTCCACAGATAATTTTATCAATTATTAAACCTTCAAGTTGTCCTTAATCCAAATTAGTTTTGTTTGGGGGCCGCTATAGCTCCCCACTTATCTTACTATATCCTTAAAAAAATACATTTTTTATATATATTATAATAATTTATTATATTGCATATGGGCAATATTCCACGTCAAATCGAACGAGAAATAACCTCGTATTTTTTAAATTGATTGTAAAACTTTATTTACATTAAATATACATAAAATAAGCAGATACATAATTTTTATTCGTCCGAAATATTTTTTTTGCAAGTTATAAGCAATACAATTTTCGTGAAAAATGAAGAAGTCAACTTCAAAAATTAATATCACTGCGGTTATATTTGTCGTAGAGAGACTTTAAAAAATTAAGCTAAGGATTTAAAGCTAAGAAGACTGTCTTTTTGAAAAAAAATAGTTTTAAGTTACAATAAATTACAAATTCCAATTGTTATAAGCAATTAAAATGTTTAATTAATTTTTTTATTAAAAAATACATTAAAAAATTTTTTAAAATAATGCTATCTTATTCTTTATTTTATTCTGATAGTATATACATATTTTTTTATTTTATGAAGAAACGATAGATTCTATTTTTTATATAATTTTAATGACTGAGGCTGCACCGCGTTGTGCCGCACTGTGCTCGTGGCTCTGGCTCGATCAAATAGCAGAGGGCACATCGATTTCTTCGGAAATCTCTTGTAGGAAGAATGTACAGTATGAATGACATAATATATAATATAATGTAATAACATAATTTATGATTGAATATAATTACAATTATACAAATTACATTTTTGTTATGAATATTACATTTTAAAAATTGTGCATTGTTTCTGATGATAAAGTAAATTTTGTTACTGCAGTGTATAATTTGACCGTTAATTTTCTTTTTTGTTTTGAATTGCTGGGATTTTCTGCAATGGATATTGTGCTCTGAATTTTCTTATCGGACAATTCCTATTAGACCCAGACTTTTGACGCTCTACAAGTCTGTAAGTGACCACGCTATTATTTTTTCATCTTCTGCGTGTTCAACAAAATTGAAATTTACACTGTACTTTATATAACTTTATAAATTTCCCGATAAGAAAAATTGGAGCATAACATTTATTACAGAAAATCCCGGCAATTCAAAACAGAAAAGAAAATTAACGATTAAATTATACAGCGCTGTACAGTAAAACAAAACAATTTACTTTACCAGAATACTACGCAATTGTTAAAATGTAATATTCATAACAAAAATGTGATTTGTATAATTTTTATTATATTCAACATTATATATTATATTATTAATAAGCTGTATGTACATACAAGAGATTTCCGAAGAAATTAAATTGATGTGCCGTGCCACTTGGTCGAGCCAGAGACGCAAGCACGACGCGGCATCTCAGTCATTAAAATTAAATAAAAAGATAGAATCCATCGTTTCTTCATATAATAAAAAATATGTGTACTTTCAGAATGAAGTAGAGAATAAGATAGCATTATTTAAAAAATTTTTAAAAATGCACTTTTTAGTAAAAAAATTAATTAAACATTTCAATAGCTTATAAAAATTGGAGTTTGCAATTTCTTGTAACTTAAACTATTTTTTTCAAAAAGATTGTCTCTTTAGCTTCAAAATGCTTTTTTAAAGATTTCTCTACGACAAATGTAACCAGAGATATTAATTTTTGAAGTTGAACGGAACGCAGCGCGTAAGAGAAGCAAGACTGAGCGAGACGGGTAAAAGGAAACTTCGGCTTCGCCGCTGCTAGCTCGCCTACCGTAACGTGATACGTGAGACAAGGACGGAGCGATTGTTGTCGGTCCTTGTCTGACTCATTAACCTTATCGATTTTCAGTAGTTTGGACACCAACCATAGTACGGACACGCACCCATGTACCGCTACCGACCGTGACGAGCGTAGTTTACATCAACTTCTTCAGGCGGCGTGTCGGAAAATGCATCTACCGCAAGAACAAAGGGATGGCCGCTCTCAGGTTTCTCTCTGGTACCGTCAACTTAGAATAACTAATACTTACAAGAGCGTCTCCTAGTGTCGCGTAGACAAATTAACATGCGCAACGTTAATAATACTAAGATATAAAGCGCGCCGAATTTAAACTATCTTAATACTCCCACTATTCAAGTGCTTTTGTATCACAATTATACACATACTCATACATATCATAATTATACAATATTATAAGTAAACGCAATTGCATTTCAAATCTTTGCTTAGGTAGAGCCTTCGTAAGAAAATCGGCACATTGCTTCTTAGATTCAACATACTCTACATTAAGAGTGCCATCGGCATTTTTCTCTCGTATAAAGTGAAATCGAACATTAATGTGTTAACTTTTTTGATGGAATTCAGGATTCTTAATGAGCTTTATGGCGATTTGATTATCGACATATAAAGTCGTTGGTTTATCACATTGATATTCAATATCACCAAGGAGTCGCCTAAGCCATACAAGTTCTTTTGTAGCCGAGCTTGCTGCAACATATTCAGCCTCCGTCGTACTTAATGATACCATCTTTTGACGCTGGGACGCCCAGGACACAGGTCCACCAGAGATAGTAAATATAAATCCACTCGTTGATCGCCTAGTTTTAGTATCACCAGCATAATCTGCGTCTGAGTATCTTGTTAAAGCTATACCATTATTACTACGTTTATACATAATGCCAAGTTTCTGGGTTCCTGCGAGATATCTAAACACTCTTTTTATAGCTCGCCAATGAAGATCTGTATAACATGTTAAAAATTGACTCAGAAAGTTGACAATATATGATATATCAGGACGCGTTACTCGTGAAAGGAACATGAGACATCCTATAGCTCTACGATAAGGTATATCAACATCATTACCAGGATTGTTTTCTATTAGTGTCTTAATCGAGTTTACATCTGCAGGCACGCTTACAGGCTTTGCATCCTTCATATTAAAATTCTCAAGAATGCGCTCAATATAATTTTGTTGGTAAATAAAAATCGAATGATTTTTGCGATCACGACTTATCTGTATACTTACAAATGAACTTGGATGCCCTTCTGTAATTTCGAAAGAATCTCTGAGTACTGCAAGAACTTTATTGAGTGCCTCCATTGTTTCTGCTAACACTAAACCGTCGTCTACGTAGAGGCCTAGGAATACAGTTACGCCATTAATACAACCTATGTAAACACAAAGATCGGCTGTACTCTGAATAAAATTAAAAGATTTTAGAAACTCGTCAAATTTGGCATTCCATTGGCGGGAGGCTTGCTTAAGCCCATATAAGGACTTTATCAATTTACATACTTTACTCTGACTTGTCTCGACACCTATAGGTACGTCCATGTAAATAGATTCGTTCAGCTCACCATGCAGAAACGCAGTTCTGATATCGAACTGTGCCATCTCTAGATCTCGATCTGCTGCGATGCCCAGAAGCGTCCGAATTGACTCATAACGGATTACAGGAGCGAAAATCTCTTCATAATCCACCCCTGCTTTCTGGAGAAGCCTTTAGCGCAAAGACGAGCCTTATATCGAGGATTTTTATCGGACGGGTTTTTTATTTTAAAAACCCACTTATAGCCAATCGTTTTTCTGCCTTGTGGTAGATGTTCCATTGTCCATGTCTGATTCTTGCGATGAGCCTGTAATTCCTCTTCTATAGCGCGTTTCCATTTGTCAGCATCTTGACTTGAGATTGCCTTTTCATATGTCTGGGGTTCGCTCCATTCTGCTAGGTTTGCTTGGTATCTGACAGGTTTCTTGATATTAGCCCTGTCTCTCAATTCACGAGTACAGACACTTGTTTTCTTGTCTGATTTCTCCTCTTCAGTATCATCATTGTCAGACTCGTTCGTGGTATGGTCGTTCTTGCCCTTGCCATCTTCTTGGACGTTATTATCTTCAGGATGTTGACCGATGTTTTCTTGAATGACATCATTTAAGGGAAGAGTCTTCTTCTTTAGTATATGTGATTTCATTGTCAGCCTTTTCAGTGAAAATCACATCTCTGGATACAGTTATCTTGTTGGTCTTTGGATCATATGCTCGATAATTGGACGATTCATCGTTGTATCCCACGAATATTAGTTTTCTTGACTTTTCATCCCACTTCTTCCTTCGTTGTTTCGGTATATGCACGAAAACCTCAGAGCCAAAAATTCTCAGATGCGTTAAATCTGGTTTATATCCATTCCAAATCTCAAATGGCGTAGTATCTTTGTTTCGACTTGATGGTGTCCGGTTGTGAATATATGCGGCAGTACTGACGGCTTCAGCCCATAGACCTAATGGAAGATTCTTCGCATATATCATGGATCTAGCACTTTCGATGAGCGTTCTGTTGTCTCTCTCGGATCTCCCATTTTGCTCAGGTGTATAGGGAGATGTCGTTTCCACCTGGATTCCATGCAATACTAGATATCGCTTCATGTTCTCGTTGATGTATTCGGTTCCATTATCCATCCTTATCACTTTCATTGAACGCTGAAACTTGTTTCGAACTAGAGCATGGTACTCTTTAAATTTCTCAAAGACATCAGTCTTATGTTTTATAAAGTATATTTTTCCGTAAATAGACGCATCGTCTATAAAGTTTACATAAAATCTTGACCCACCTATTGATTCTTGTTTCATAGGACCTCCAACATCGGTATGGATGAACTCACCGGGCTTGGCGTTTCTTGGCGTGCTGATTTTGTTGAAAGGAAGTCGGTGCTGTTTGCCATATTGGCATGCCTCACGTACGAATTCAACGTTTGCTGGAATGGTACCTACTTGAATTAAACCTTGTTTATTCATTTCACGTATTGACTTCAGGCTGATGTGACCTAGACGCTCGTGCATAACTTGAAGGCTTGAAGTAGTTGTAAGATTTGCCTCTTGATTCTGGACGACTCGGATTGACATTCTGAACAGATTATTATGTTCTGGAATTCCAACTATCATTGTAGTATTATTCTTCTTTATTAGCATGGAGTCAGATGTAAAAGTAATGGTATATTTCTTTTGGACACATGCTCCCACTGAAAATAAACTCTTGCTTAACTTGGGAACATATAAAACTTCTTCTAACTTTCCATCGAGCCATTCTTCATTTACTTTTCTTTTAATATAAATGGTTCCTCGTCCTTTGACTTCGCAGGAGGTTCCATCTCCAACCTTGACATATTCATTACTGACTGGTATTAAGTTATGAAACCATGACTTATTTGGTGACATATGTTTCGTGGCACCGTTGTCTGAATACCATCCATTCTGAGAATTTACTTCAAAATCTTCAGTGAGTAATTTTACTTCTGCTGAGATGGCACTAACATTTGCAGAATTATTTTTACTGCTTTTGGATTTATCTTTGTTGGATTCTTTTACAATTTTTGATGAAACGTTAAAATTAAAATTGTGATTCTGATCATCATTGACATAATGTATGAAAAATATGAACTGCACAAACAAATATATATTTACTTATAGTAGTTTTGTATACTTAAAAATTATAAGTAGACAGGAGAGGAGAGAGAGCGTTTGGAGTCAAGTGTACGGAAAAATAATTAATCGTAACAAGAAACAGTTTTATTTTTTAAAAATGTAGTTTCCTATTTTAAGAGAAACTAATAAAGTACAATAAAGATGCAACGGCGTTGTTAAATTGTACGATATAAAATATACTTTTAATATAATATGGGGACGGACAAAAACTGAGGTCAAGAGAGAATAAAAATTAAGGTAATCACAAAATCACATTGTTGGTTAAATTAAAGTCAAAATTAAAGTAGGGGAGACCGGGGCAAATCGGTCAACGGGGTAAAAGTGTCAAATCAAATATCTCGGAACCTGTATATTGTGCGAACTCGCTATTAACATTGTAAACGCGTCTTATGGTACCCATGTGACCAACGGAGTTTCGGCAGATTACCTGCCGTGTTATGATTATTACGAGGGCAAACGTGTTTTCGGAAGGTGAAAGTGAAATTTTCTGCGCGTGGAAATTGTGTAATATCTACAATAATATTTGCTCTCCAAATCTCCAGGTACGTGATTATAAAGAGTAATGCATGCTGAACACGAATCCAGTGTAGTTTTTTCATTATCGTTCATGTCTAATATTTCGTGGGCGATGAAACCTGAAACTTGTGTTTGGGGCAAATCGGTCAGTAAGCACCCGGGGTGGACTTTTATAATATTGGCAAATTTTATAATTTTATTATATTTTTCAGTCTTTTCTACCCCTATTTCATATATTTTTCTTTAATATTTGGTTGATTAGTTCTTGAGTTATAGAATCCGTACACACACACAAAAACACAAAATAATAAAATTTTTTAACACTAATTAATAAATGTTTACATTTTTCTATTACCAAATAATTAATAAAATGTATCCTATCAGTTTTCATAATCGGAATTATGTATTTATGGAGTGACAGTTTTACCCCGGCATTTTTGAAATTTCAATTTTTCCACCGTTATCGTTTTTGCTCTATATCGGTTAAACAAAACGACGTAGACAAAAATTTCCTACATAAATTTTGTAGCTAAAGGTTCACTCTTAAAAATGGTATACCACATTTATCTAAAATTATTTATTTTGTTGTTAAAAATCGGCACCGAAAAAAACCTGACCGATTTGCGGTAAATATACCGATCAGGGGACCATCCCCCGATGACCTTGACCTTGACATATTTTGTCAAGGTCATGACCCTGAGTGACCTTTAAAAGTTTTTAGCCGTCGCTCGTTGTTTGTTAAAAAGTTATTAACAAAAAAAGTTTGACAAATATAGCAGTTATTTTGAGTATTGAAAGGCATAAACGACCTTGACTTTGACATATATTGTCAAGGTCACCCTCCTGAGTAACCTTCAGAAAGTTTTAGCTGGCGGTCATTGTTTATTAAAAAGTTATAAACAAAAAGAATTTGGTGGAAAAAATTATTTAAAGCAGTGACTTGTTGGTATATTGAAAGGAAAGTTACCAACTATTCTCTGCTTTAAATAACTTTCCTTTCAATATACCAACAATTCACTGCTTTAAATAATTTTCCCCACCAAAAAAAATTTTCTTTTTGGTACATACTTGTAAAGCGCATCACTAACCTATAGGTTTAAAATTATTTAAAGCAGTGACTTGTTGGTATATTGAAAGGAAAGTTACCAAATATTCTCTGCTTTAAATAACTTTCCTTTCAATATACCAACAATTCACTGCTTTAAATAATTTTCCCCACCAAAAAAAATTTTCTTTTTGGTACATACTTGTAAAGCGCGTCACTAACCTATAGGTTTAAAATTATTTAAAGCAGTGACTTGTTGGTATATTGAAAGGAAAGTTACCAACTATTCTCTGCTTTAAAAAACTTTCCTTTCAATATACCAACAATTCACTGCTTTAAATAATTTTCCCCCCCAAAAAAAAATTTTTTTTTTTTTTGGTACATACTTGTAAAGCGCGTCATCAACCTATAGGTTAGTGACGCGCTTTACAAGTATGTGCTTTGTAAGTTGAAGAACACACTCTCTATTCACTGCTTTAACGAAAAGACTGTTCAATATATCAACGATTCGCTGCTTTAAATGAAATTCCTTCGTTCATACATGTATTATTTCCACATACATATTAGTCGTTCATTTCTTGTAGTACTCAAAATAACTGCTATATTTGTCAAACTTTTTTTGTTCATAACTTTTTAACAAACAACGAGCGACGGCTAAAAACTTTTGAAGGTCACTCAGGGTTATGACCTTGACAAAATATGTCAAGGTCAAGGTCATCGGGGGATGGTCCCCTGATCGGTATATTTACCAAAGGGTGTCCTGTTTTTATTTCTTCCCTAAAAACATTTTTATTTTTAATTGTAGAAAAAATGCTTCAGACAAAAGTTGTTTGGTTCGAAGGGAGATACATGATTCCAATGTGAGTCATGTCTTAGATGTCGTTTTCAAGAAATTTTAAAAATGTTTCAACGAGATCTACAACTTTTATCTCTAGGAAAGAATCGAGTTCTATTTAAGAAATTAGTCGTCTTTAAAATTTCTTGAAAATGACAACATTTACGATATAACTAACATAGATATCATGTGTCTCTCTTCAAACCAAACAACTTTCGTCTGAAGCATTTTTTCCAACAATTAAGGCTCCTGGATATCGGAAATAAGTTGGCGCTGCAAGTTCATATTTTTTAATAAACAATAGCTTAAACGATTGCTCCTTAATTGCTCCTTTAGAATCAAAAATTGCTCCCCTTTTAAAGTTAATATTTTTTTAAATATTTACAAAAAACGTAAAATTTATAATTTTTACTTAAAAACATATTTCTAATAGCTTTGTGCAACTAAATCCAGCATAAAACGATTGCTCCTTAATTGCTCCTTATTGCTCCATTATTACTTTAATGATTTATTGCATTTTTATTAAAAAATTAACAAATTAATCATTTCACAAATGACGACGCCGCTACCTATCGGCCGCCTATCGTAACTATATGGCTGGGCAGCTAACGGCAAAAATATTCAAATGTTTAACAACTCTATTGCTTACAACCATATCTTAAAGAGTTTATAACCAACATTTTCCTATTGATTTTTGGTAGAATAATTGTTTCTCGCTTGCTCTATTGGGATATTTAATCGCTCCATTCGTATAATTAATTTTGTATAATATTTTTGCAAAAAATCACTAATTTTTTTGGAAAAACATTTTCCATAGTCTTCGATCTGCAAGTATATCCAACAATCCAACATAAAACGATTGCTCTCGCTTCGCATTGCTCCATCATTATTTTCATGATTTGTTGCATTTTTATTGGAAAATGAATTAACAAATAAAAGGCCGGAGTACAGACTATTGCATAATACATAATGCATAACGCATAAAGATATCAACCAATAAAGATTCTTTATTTTTATTTTGTTGTTAGAAATTAATGATTTTGATTGGTTGGTACTTTTAAGGCGTAAACACAATACAAAAGTACAGGCAATAGGAACAGGGAAGGTCCACATTGTTACGTCCAGCGCGATTTGCGCCGGCCTTCACGTCCTGACGGACGAGGCGCGTTCGCTCGCGCAGCCCGATCGGAAATCGGGAAGCGGGCGCGATTCCCAGAATTCGCGAGAATACTCAATTATCGATTTTCTCAACGTGCTTTCTTTCCAACAAGCAATCTCAATGCCTCGATCGCGTCGTCGACGATTCTTCCCTTTCCATATAAAGAAAATTTTATATGTATTTCGAGTCGGCATTATTGAAAATAATGAATTATTACTCGGCGTTGAGCGGGCTCGCGGCGAGCCTACCGCTCGCCTCGATTTTCTAACCGAGCGAAAAACTCGCGATGGCGAACCTGACGGCCGCGAAACCACGTAACTCATCCTTGTAAAATATACCGCTAAAACAATCAATCATGTCATAATTGTAATTTAAAAGGATACTATCACCATTTATAAATCAAATAACTACTGAAAGCGTAATCTATAATTTTAATGTGTTAATCAATTCTGCGACAAACTCGCGGCCGCTCGCCGAAAAACCGCGCGACAGCGAGCTTGACGGCCGCTGGCCCGCGCGACCTGCAAAGCGCATTATTTAAAATAATAATAAATCGATTGAAATTATAACCGGAGGATATAATTTAATTTGTCTAACGCTAAGGATAATTCCTCGCGAGCTTATTATTCGGGTAGCGAGATGTTTGCGCGCTTAGGAATGTGAATAACAACTTAAGGAATGCGATCGATAATTTCTAGAACGCGATCGTCGTACAGCGCGCAAACCCGCGTTTATAAAAACCTGATTGCTAATTAACATAGAAGGAGACGCCTGACCAAATCGCAAATACTAAAATATAAATATAAATCAATACCGTAAACTAGCGAGTAAGTTTCAAGTCAATACTTTTATTAATTAGCGAATTAGCTGACTGCTCGATGATTTACGATCGTTATTCCTTTCCCGCGCGGGGCCATTGAGCTTAGAGTATATAAAGGGCCCGCGCCGAGGGCCGCGCGTATTCGATTTCTGAATTTGGCAGCGCTAACAGTGGGACTTATCAAATCGCGAGTAGATTTACGGTGTTAAAACTTAGCCGAAAATTTGAGTGCTCGAGACTTAGTCTCCGTATAGTGACAGGGTGTAAGACATAGCCTCCGTGGCCCGCGTCGTGCGAGACCCAAGTCTCCCGTGCATTTTCGGTGGGTCAAACCGGTAGAGCGCCCCTGAAGGGCGATCATCGGGGTGGCTTCCGGCCGTGCCGGGAACTGAGTTTCTGCAATCGGATCGCTTCTCATCTTTGTAATTTTTTTTTATTATTATATACATATATATATACATTCGAAAAATCCTCCTCAAGGATTTTTCTCTTGTGCGTGCGATACTCAATTCAGACCACTAATTGCAGTCCGAATTCCCGGGTCGAATATCGCAACGATTTTCTGTCTCACAATTTTTTTTTTTCTTTTTGTGTGTCACTTTCATTATTAATTGTCTTAGCGTATATTCCGTTCCGCTGTATGCGACACGTCGCTTTTGATTGTTAATCGACAATTTCGACTGCGCTACTCGAAATCAGCGAAAGTTTGTAAAATTGCATTTGTCCGAACGGACATAACCGACTGAATAAACAGTATTGTGAATCTTGTGCTAAAATACGGTAAGTGCAACCGATTTATTTCCGCCGCTCTACGTTTTGTGTGTAAGTGCCTGTGACTCGTGTAAGTGTATCCCGTCCGATAAAATACGTGTTCGCGATCTTTCCTCCGAATTACCTCCCCCTAACCCACCGAGCAGCGCGCCCCTCACAGAGGGCGAGGCACGGGTCCTTCCGACTCTAAACCCCTCTCCGTTAAGCGCCCTGCAGAGTGGCGATTCTCGGCTGAGTTTCCAGCGTCGCCCAGTCACGAGATTTCCTCTGCTAATATCCCGCCTATTCTTCCGCCCGCAAAAGAAAAGGGCTTCCCCGTCAAAATCGTCTTTCCCTAAACGTCATTCTTTTTATACAAAAAAAACGATAGCTATCCGCGTAAAATTTATAAAGCCTACCTCCTCCGAACGTCACGAGTTTCCGCTCGGCCCGTGACTATAAAATCGATATACATATAAATATATCAATCTCATCGAAAGCGCAGCATAATTTGATTTTCCCGTATAAATTACGTCCGCCGGTTGACAGTTCGCGTAATCGCGCCTCTCGAAAAACACCGGACGTAACAATATATTTAGCCCCTTATCTACAGCAAAATACAAAAACATTAATATATTCGGATTGTACATCGTTTGTCCATACATGAAAGTACTACAACTTTTTAGTGTTTGTACATCCTTGGTTAATTTAAAAAAAAATAAAAAAGTTTTACTAACAATACCTCTAAAAGTCAGCCCCTCATTATTTCAAAAATAATGATAAATCAAAGTTTATTGTGCACTTTGATTTATCATTATTTTTGAAATAATGAGGGGCTAACTTTTAGAGGTATTGTTAGTAAAACTTTTATATTTTTTTTAAAATTAACCGAGGATGTACAAACACTAAAAAGTCGTAGTACTTTCATGTATGTACAAACGATGTACAATCCGAATATATTAATGTTTTTGTATTTTGCTGTAGATGAGGGGCTAAATATATGGACCTTCCCTGTTCCTATTGCCTGTACTTTTGTATTGTGTTTACGCCTTAAAAGTACCAACCAATCAAAATCATTAATTTCTAACAACAAAATAAAAATAAAGAATCTTTATTGGTTGATACCTTTATGCGTTATGCATTATGTGTTATGCAATAGTCTGTACTCCGGCCTTTTATTTGTTAATTCATTTTCTAATAAAAATGCAACAAATCATAAAAATAATGATGGAGCAATGCGAAGCGATTAAGAGCAATCGTTTTATGTTGGATTGTTGGATATACTTGCAAATCGAAGACTATGGAAAATGTTTTTCCAAGAAAATTAGTGATTTTTTGCAAAAATATTGTACAAAATTAATTATACAAATGGAGCGATTGAATATCCCAATAGAGCAAGCGAGAAACAATTATTCTACCAAAAATCAATAGGAAAATGTTGGTTATAAACTCTTTAAGATATGGTTATAAGCAATAGAGTTGTTAGACATTTGAATATTTCCGCCGTTAGCTGCCCAGCCATATAGTTACGATAGGCGGCCGATAGGTAGCGGCGTAGTCATTTGTGAAATGATTAATTTGTTAATTTTTAAATAAAAATGCAACAAATCATTAAAGTAATAATGGAGCAATAAGGAGCAATTAAGGAGCAATCGTTTTATGCTGGATTTAGTTGCACACAAAGCTATTAGAAATATGTTTTTAAGTAAAAATTATAAATTTTACGTTTTTTGTAAATATTTAAAAAAATATTAACTTTAAAAGGGGAGCAATTCTTGATTCTAAAAAAGCAATTAAGGAGCAATCGTTTGAGCTATTGTTTATTAAAAAATATGAACTTGCAGCGCCAACTTATTTCCGATATCCAGGAGCCTTAATTGTTGGAAAAAATGCTTCAGACCAAAGTTGTTTGGTTTGAAGAGAGACACATGATATCTATGTTAGTCATATCGTAAATGTTGTCATTTTCAAGAAATTTTAAAGACGACTAATTTCTTAAATGGAACTCGATTCTTTCCTAGAGATAAAAGTTGTAGATCTCGTTGAAACATTTTTAAAATTTCTTGAAAACGACATCTAAGACATGACTAACATTGGAATCATGTATCTCCCTTCGAACCAAACAACTTTTGTCTGAAGCATTTTTTCTACAATTAAAAATAAAAATGTTTTTAGGGAAAAAATAAAAACAGGACACCCTTTATAATGTCTTTTGTTTTGTTTTTATATTTGACCGCTAATGTAATTTTGTGACTACTTTAATTTTGACTTTAATTTAACCAACAATGTGATTTTGTGATTACCTTAATTTTTATTCTCTCTTGACCTCAGTTTTTGTCCGTCCCCATATTATATTAAAAGTATATTTTATATCGTACAATTTAACAACGCCGTTGCATCTTTATTGTACTTTATTAGTTTCTCTTAAAATAGAAAACTACATTTTTGAAAAATAAAACTGTTTCTTGTTACGATTAATTATTTTTCCGTACACTTGGCTCCAAACGCTCTCTCTCCTCTCCTGTCTACTTATAATCTTTAAGTATACAAAACTACTATAAGTAAATATATATTTGTTTGTGCAGTTCATATTTTTCATACATTATGTCAATGATGATCAAAATCACAATTTTAATTTTAACGTTTCATCAAAAATTGTAAAAATTACTGAAAATGTCAGTTTAATTTAAAAAAAAATTTTTTTGTAATTTCTTTTCTTTGGTAGGGTCAAAGTATGAAGTATAATATACTGTAATATCTTGCAGGCGTTTTTTTGAAACAATTTGAAACCTTCTGATTTAAAAAAAAAAGCAAAAATTGCATGTAACATTTTGTTTAAGCCATCGTAGAATTTTCAAAAATTGTCGTAAAACAATAAAACAAATTGGATTAAAAAATTGAAGGTTTCAGCTTTTCAACAATTTATTTTTCACTTCTGTACGATGATTTGTTCAAAAGTTATTGTCATTTTTCGTGCGCGCGTGTAACGCTTCAATTCACTTGATGTCTGTCGGCGCGCTCCGTAAATTCACCGCGCAACGCCATTTTGCATAATTTACTATGTGAAGAGTATTGGTCGTACAAAAAAACTTATAGAACGGTCTTTTTTGCAAAATTGTCTACTTTTTAATTTTCTACTCTCTTTCTGTAGTATCTTTTTTGTAAAATTGATATTTAAGGAAATATTTGCAAAAAAAAAAAACGAAATTTGAACTCTATTTATTTAATTATTTTTCTTAGCGGCCACTGTACATTGTACAATAGTAAACTTTTGTCCCTATCAATCTTACTAAAAAACGAAAGTATGCCAAAATTTAGCTTGCTAACTTTTTTTCCGAGATTAAACTCTAAAGTGACTGTACTAGGTATCGTTCTGCTTATTTAGTGCAGCAGATTGGCGTTACATATGCACCATTTCCGACATAATTCTTTTAGTATAAGATGGCTCTTAATCTAAAATGTAAACATTATCCCAGTCAAAATTGTGATTAGTTTCTAATTTATGGCAAGAGATAACCGATGGTGATAAGAACTTTTTATTGATGTCAGTGCAACGTTTTTTGACTCTGGTTTTTACTTTAACCAACATATGTAACGTCACAGTCCACGCAAAAGATTTTATAAACTACGTCACAATGTGACATTATATCGAGTTTGTCTTTGACCGTTTTAATGAATATCGTCATAAAATGCGAACACAAGAGTATGCCATGTTAAAATCGTATTTGGTGACCACCTTAGAAAACTTTTTGAAAATGGCTTTAAAACAGTAAAAAATTGTTTTGTTGTTTTTAATCCGTTAGAATTTTTGTTATTACTGTTAGAAATTCTCCCCTGTACCTGTCCTACGTGCTCTCTGTACTCTTAATTGTGAAGAAAAGAAGAGATAGTTTTTGGTGGAATTAGGGATGTGAAATTAATAATTATTTTAAATTATTATCTTATATTACTTTATTAACTAATCCGAGAATGACTCCTTTTTCATGTGACAAAGGGTGATGATGAGAATGGTTTATGTACCTACCTACTGGAAAACGTGGGTTTGTGATACCAATCAAAACTGCCCTGGTTGATCATGACTATGACATTGAGGAAGGTGAGACAATTATTTACACCACACCAATATAAGAATTTTGAAGATTCAAACATTGTAATTAATCTTTTTTCTAATATAATTTATTAAAATAAAATTTTTTTTTTATAGTACTTACTACAATCGCTAATTATTCTTACATGGTTTTTATGCGTGTATATATATTTCTTTTATAACGTATATTTATAAAAACCAATAATTGCAGTTCAAGCAAATTGCAGAATTTGCTTCTATTAAATCGTAATCAGTGAACTTGTTGGCCAGCTACCGTGCTCGACCTGACCTCAGCTTTACCAGTTTTAAGGAAAAATGCAAAGACCACAGAGGTTACATTGGGGAGTCGAGAATAACGAGTTTCGCTTTAA
Source organism: Leptothorax acervorum (assembly GCA_035220615.1). Taxonomy (NCBI): domain Eukaryota; kingdom Metazoa; phylum Arthropoda; class Insecta; order Hymenoptera; family Formicidae; genus Leptothorax; species Leptothorax acervorum. Next base: position 112,807 of record JASTWQ010000482.1, on the reverse strand, counting down.
TTGGATGAACGACGTGGACGCTTTAGGCGAAGCCGGAAATCGAGAGAACGTGGTCCGATATCCTTTGTGTTTCTGTTCGATTTAACTTCGACGACGAAGTTGCGCGTTCACGTTGTTACGAAACTTTATTATCACCGCAACAATAATATTTTTATGTTATAGTGGTAGCAACTCTGTTAATCTCAGACAAAGCCGGGCGCGACGTTCGAGAATTCTAGTGATACTATTGTAGTTGTTGAATTTTATATGTGTATATATGTATATTATACAGGGTGTTTCAGGACTTATGCAACAAACTCTGAGGGACGATAGGTCTTGCAGAAAAAATTATTTTTTATCAAGCAACTCATGTCCTCTGACGCGTCGTTTAGGAGCTACGCGATCGCGCAGACAGGTCTTAGGTGACATGTGTCTTACAATTATAAAATGAATTAATCATTTATTGTTTTAAGTACAATTGTAGGCAGTTTGCTCAAGATGTTCAAAGTGTCTATCCTAAACCTGATTGCATTTTATGCTACAGAATGCAATACCAATGCCACAACGAAGATAGCAGCAAGAGGTCAACTGTAGCGCAGAATGCAATCAGGTTCAAGGTAGACACTTTAAACACCTTCCGTAAACTGTCTGCAAGTATACTTAAAAAAATAAATAAATTATTCATTTTATAATTGTAATACACATGGCATACCTAAGATCAGTCTGCGCGGTCGCGTAGCTCCTAAACGACGCGTCAGAGGACATGGGATGGGTTGCTTGACAAAAAATGATCCTTTCTGCGAGACCTATTGTTCCTCAGAGTTTGTTGCATAGGTCCTGAAATACCCTGTATATATGTATATGTTTATATTGTAATCGCAGCTAAATTCTTAATTATTTTAATTATTTAATTATTTTTTGGATATTTATTATTTACAAGTTAAGTTTTATATATTGAAAACTAACAAGTTTTGTACTGTTGCAATCCGAACTCGTGACGATTGCCACAGTATAACGAAAATAGGAAATCGATTAACATAGTATTATTAAAATAGGAAGTCGCGAGTTAAACAGGAAACCGCGAGTCAGCATAACAGCTGACTGCGCGGCCAGACTCTCTACCGAGAACCGACGCGACCTAGAGAGGTTCGCGGAACGCTGACAGCGCAAGGACCCTGAACCGATCCCGCTTGACGACGATACGGAATAAATAGAGCGGAGGACAGGAATCGGGAGGGCAGTTCAGAGTCAGAGTCAGTGACAGATTGTTACGCGTGTTAAGTATAAGACCTTTGTAAGATTTAAAGATCAGTGAATTTATTAAAGAATATCTAAAAGTCATATTAGAGTCTGTGATTTCTCCCGACGACTTCCCCGCGGATAGCGATCCCAATACTAGTGCACGGAGCGGCACAACATTTCTGGTGGCAGCGGTGGGATCCAGCGGCAACGGAGTCCAGGAAGTCCAGACATCTGTAAGGTGACCAAAATCGTCAGACAGTGCAATCATCCCAAGAGGAAGCACAGCAGAACGAGAAGCAGAGAGGGAAACACCGGTAGCAGCCGACGAGGGACATCAACGGAGATTTGAAACCCGAGAAGGCGCCGACTCACCGACAGGCCAGCAGCGCAACGAATGCAGCATGCGGTTATCGACACTAATGTAAGTCGAGAAAAATCACATTATTGTAAAGCGTAACAGAAACACTTGTAAAATCGGTAAATGTCGGAGGGCGAAAAAAATCGTCCAGTCGAGCGAAACGAATCGTGGCTCCACAGCGAAGAGTCACGACGCGCGCGTAGAAATAAACCCGTGCGTACCGAAACAGTAGACGAACGCGACACACGAGATAGCGTGCGCCGAAATCTAGACGCGGAATTTTCGAGCGATAGCGAGTCCGAACCCGAATTTTACACAGAACGCGAATTTGACTTTGACGATCTAGACACGACTGTCGTGCAACATCACTGCCCCGAGGATAAATTGTTAGATCCTACCTACGAGTTTTATTTCTCCGAAAACTCGACCCGCACGTACAGTCGAATCTCGCACCGACGAGAATACTCGTTAACCTCTTACGATAGTAGCGAGTTTAATCCCGAGGAATACTACTCCGCGTCAAAAGACGTAAATCAAATAAAAATGGCGGAAACAAAAGCCGAAAATCAACGCGAAAGCAACGAGGGAGAATTTTCACAAAGGAAACCAACGTCACACAAAAACGAAACGGATACGGTGTTAAATGAAATATTACGTGGAATTCGTACACTACAGGCTCGTGTAAACCAGTTAGAAACGGCAAATCTCGATCACCGCGAACAACGCGAGCAAACCAATATTCCGTCCGACGTCACGTACGGACGAACGTTGTACGATATCCGAAACCAAGCGGAACGCGCAGTCGGATATCTAAGTTTAAAAGAGGCCCGGGGCATGATACCCGAGTTCGACGGATCCTCTAATAAATTACAGGAATTTTTGAGCGCCGCGACATACGCGATGAAAAATATACACCCGATCGAGGAAGGAACATTACTGGAAGCCGTGCTATGCACAAAGTTAAAAGGTCGAGCCATGTTAGATTTTCAAACACGGGAAATCCGAAATTTCGCACAATTTAAAAAAGAGTTAGAGGTCAGTTATTTAAGTCGAAAGAGCACGACGCATCTACAGTTGAATTTCAACACATTAAAGCAGAAGCCCGGAGAAAGCGCAAGAGCGTTCGGTCTAAGAACCGATAACCTGGCAATGGAGCTATTTGATTCAATGATCGAGGGTAAAACTCATACGGTCGAAAGCAAGCGTACAATATTAGAAACTATACAACAGCAAGCGCTACAAAATTTTCAACTAGGGTTACGTGACGAGATAAAACTAATCGTTCGAGCGCAGCATTTTGCCACTTTGCAGGAAGCAATAGCAGGTGCGAGCGCGGAAGAGAAAGTAAACGGACCGAGCGGAAATCCGCCGCGTTTCCGAAATAATTTTTATTCCCCGCAAACGCGCGAAAATAAATCGGGAATTGAGTGTTACAAATGCGGCAAGTACGGACACCACGGACGCGAGTGCCGTACTGGCCGTTACACGAACCGCTTCCCATTACCGAAACCCGAGAAAACATCCCGCGTTAATACCGTAGAGAAATATTGCAATTATTGTAAAAAAACCGGTCACTTACGCGAGGATTGTTGGCTGCTCAATGGCAAGCCGAAAAGGGAACAAATTAATCCCGACAGACAGGGTGGAGCGCGAGAGGAAAATAATCAGTACGGCACGTACACATTTAAAGAGAAAACTCGTAGTAAATCCCCGCCGAATAGCGATGAGGAAGATAAAGACGAGGCAAGGCCGCGTCGACTGGCAATCGGATCCCTGATTTCTCATATGGCAGACAAGCCGCGAGAGCATGCAGGACTAGATTTAGCCACTGTGCCAATAAAAGAGGCAAAAAGAGAAAAAGCGAGCTTGTTGTTCGATACAGGAGCGCAAATGTCCATGTTAAAAGCAAAGCATTTGAAGGAAAATACATTGATAGAAGATGAGAGAATAACAATTACAGGCGTAACAGGCCATGAAGCGAAAACGCTGGGTAAAATTAACGCCACAATCGATTTAGAAGACCGACAAATCAAGCATACAATGCATGTGGTCAAAAATGATTTCCCGATCGATTATGACGGGATATTAGGAGTTGATTTCATTAAGAAACACCAAGCTTCTTACAGTTACAAGACCAATCAAATTAATATAGGTCCAAACATCCTGAGATTGTACCCGTACAGACGGCTGACTCTAAAACCGCGTAGCGAAACGATCATACAAGTCGCTACGGATAAAAACGGCATGGGCATAGTACAAGCAGAGGAAACTGCACCCGGAGTCCTGATAGGCAACTGCCTAGTACAACCGGAAAATGTCTTATGCCCAGTAAGCATACTAAATACTACCGAAAGGACGGTAGAGTTGCTGATGCCTCAAATAAAAATAGAGGAACTCAGCCAGGATGGACCAACAAAATTTAATACGGTTCAAATAGAAAATGAGAACGAATTATTACCGCGTAGCGAGAGAGTAAAGAAATTGCTACGAACGAACCACCTAAATGAGGAGGAAAAGAAATCAATTACAGAAATCTGTAGAGATTATAGCGACGTGCTGCACTTAGAAGGAGAACCGCTGACGTGCACCGACATCGTCGCGCATCAAATTACAACGAAGGCGGATAGCGCACCGGTCAACGTCCGACCGTACCGCTTGCCAGAGAAGCACAAAGACGAAGTTAATCGGCAAGTAGGTGAAATGTTAAAAAACAAAATTATCCGGCCCAGCACGAGCCAGTGGAATGCGCCGTTGCTGGTAGTGCCGAAAAAAACAGACGCGTCCGGAAAGAGAAAATTAAGAATTGTTATAGACTTTCGAAAATTAAACGATTTAACAATCGGAGACTCCTTCCCAATACCTAATATAACAGATATATTAGATCAATTGGGAAACGCAAAGTACTTTACAACATTAGATCTCGCCTCGGGTTACCACCAAATTCCGATGGACGAGAACGATAAAGAGAAAACGGCATTTTCTACACCGTATGGGCATTATAAATATAACAGAATGCCTTTCGGGTTGAAGAATGCCCCGTCGACGTTCCAACGAACAATAACAGCGGTATTAGCCGGCCTATTAGGTTTGAAATGCCTCGTGTACCTAGATGACATAATAGTGTATGGAGCTAGCCTACAAGAGCACAATAAGAGGCTCATAGAAGTTCTGAAACGACTGCGGAAATATAATCTCAAATTACAGCCCGATAAGTGTGAATTCCTCCGAAAAGAGGTCACATATCTCGGCCACGTGGTAACTGAAAACGGAATCTCGCCGGACCCAACGAAACTGGAGGCCGTAAAGAGATTCGAAACACCTGTTAAAGTACAGGATATCCAGTCGTTCATAGGTCTAGCTGGATACTATCGTAGGTTCATAAAAGACTTCTCAGCGATTGCTAAACCTTTAACAAAACTTACGAAAAAGGACGTAAAATTTATATGGACACAAGAGCAACAAAACGCTTTTGAGATACTGAAAGAAAAGCTCATTACAGCACCGGTGTTAAAATACCCGGATTTTGAGCAAGAGTTTGTAGTGACGACCGATGCGTCAAATTACGCAATCGGAGCGATACTATCACAGGGGAAGATCGGTGAAGATCAACCCGTGGCATATGCTAGCCGGATACTAAATAAAGCGGAAATGAACTATAGCACTACGGAGAAAGAGTTACTAGCTATAGTATGGGCGGTGAAACATTTCCGACCATACTTATATGGAACAAAGTTCACAATAGTAACGGATCACAAGTCTTTAGTGTGGTTATTTAATGTCAATGACCCAGGATCACGATTGATTCGATGGAGGCTAAAATTAGAAGAATACGACTACACAATCGTGCATAAGGCCGGTCAAGCGAACAGAAACGCTGACGCGTTAAGTCGGTACGTACCCGCCGACATTAATGGGATAGAGGAGGACGAAAGAGATAACACGAACGTCGAAAGACGATATACCGAAGAAGAGAAACGACGAATACTGTATGAATATCATGATGCACCGATAGGAGGGCATCAAGGAGTAGAACGCACGATAAATAGAATCCGATTAACGCATAATTGGAGAGGACTGACGAAAGATGTCGAAAACTATATCTCCAAGTGCGAATTATGCCAGAAAAATAAATTGTCGCGGAAGATTAAAGCACCCTTAATAATCACGGACACAGCGGATAGACCATTCGAAAAATGTGCTCTAGATATAGTAGGACCGTTAACAATGACCGAAAACGGAAATAAATACATCCTCACATTTCAGGATAATCTAACAAAGTTTAGCAAGGCAATACCGATACCTAACCAGGAAGCTAATACTATCGCAAAAGAGTTCGTAACAAAAATAATTTTTGAATATGGCATTCCAGAAAAAATTTTAACCGACCAAGGTACAAATTTTCTAAGCGAAATTTTTAAGAGTACGTGTAAACTGTTGAAAATCGAGAAAATTCAAACAACGGCGTACCATCCCGAAAGTAATGGGGCGCTAGAACGTTCTCATAGAACGCTAGCGGAGTATCTGCGACATTACATTAACGCAGATCAGACCGATTGGGATGAGTGGACGCCCTATGCGATGTTCGCGTATAACACGACTCCGCACACAGCTACAGGTTTCACCCCGTTTGAACTTATCTACGGGCACCAAGCGACACTACCTACGGCACTGTCGCAACCGCCGAAGCCGACGTACACGTATGACGATTACGTGCAAGAGCTGAAGGAAAAATTACGTGCAACGCAACGAGTCGCAAAGGAACATTTGCGAACCGAAAAAGAAAAAGCAAAGGAAACCTACGATAAGAAAACGAAAGAAACCACTTTTAAGGTGGGAGAAAAAGTACTATTGCACGACGACACCGTACGTCGAGGTAGATCAAAAAAACTGGAACCGAAATGGATAGGTCCATATACGATAATTGAAAAGAATTCGGAGGTCAATTACACCCTCAAAATGGGGCGAAGAAGCATAAAAGTACACGTAAATAGAATAAAAGCTTTTATAGAACACTAAGCCGAAAAAAAACAGCAAAAGAATTAATTTTTAACATAAGGCGTAGATAAATAAATAAATAAAACATGCAAGTAAGAGTAAGTTAAAATTAGATAATAGGCACTTACCAAATTAGGCTTACGGTTCTCCGACCGCTGGTTACGTCCAGGGTCACCTGTAGGATCCGCAAAGGGTACACCTGAGGCACCTCGTAACGGGGAGGGGGTGCTCGCCCGACAACCTCCTCATACCGCGGGGGTGGCGATCCACCCACAGCACTGTTTGCACCACGGTGCGCCGCGCGCAACCAATACGTGCGTAAGCACGCATTGCAACTTGCCGGCTCGAAATACAAGACGTTAATGACGTAGTAAAATTTAAAAAGGTTGTAACAAACCCAATGGAAATTTTGGAACTAAGCAGAAAATTAGGAGAAATAAATACCGAGTTAACAACAGACGACGTAGATATACATAAATATACAACGTACCCGATAATCTCAGGCTTCACGGGAACAATGATAATTATTATATGTTTAGCCATATTATATGTAACAAAAAGAAATAAAAATAAAACGGGATTACCCACAAACTTAAACCTAAATCCCATGCGTAAGCCTAAGATTATCCAAGAACATATATACAACACGGCAAGCGGCCGAAGCGCACTCGACGCAAGCGAAACAGCGAAAAGAGAAAGCGACACCGCAATATTATATTGAACAACGACTAGATGTAAGAGACCATTGTAAACTAGATGTAAGAGACCATTGTAAAAGAAAATAATAAACGATACTACCTCTAGAATTAAGATAAGATAAGAATAAAGGTAGGATAAAATCTGTAAAATACGAGAAACTCCGACCGTAGTTTCTCTCTTCGCAAAGGGGGAGGAATGTTGCAATCCGAACTCGTGACGATTGCCACAGTATAACGAAAATAGGAAATCGATTAACATAGTATTATTAAAATAGGAAGTCGCGAGTTAAACAGGAAACCGCGAGTCAGCATAACAGCTGACTGCGCGGCCAGACTCTCTACCGAGAACCGACGTGACCTAGAGAGGTTCGCGGAACGCTGACAGCGCAAGGACCCTGAACCGATCCCGCTTGACGACGATACGGAATAAATAGAGCGGAGGACAGGAATCGGGAGGGCAGTTCAGAGTCAGAGTCAGTGACAGATTGTTACGCGTGTTAAGTATAAGACCTTTGTAAGATTTAAAGATCAGTGAATTTATTAAAGAATATCTAAAAGTCATATTAGAGTCTGTGATTTCTCCCGACGACTTCCCCGCGGATAGCGATCCCAATACTAGTGCACGGAGCGGCACAACAGTACAATCTTTAATTAATTAGAATTAATCTACATATTTTTTTGCAATGCCTGTCGCAAAAGTACGATTTTCGATTGCTGTTTAACGTGCGGAAAGTGGCTTATTCCTCAACAATTCAATGTATGCCTAATTTTACCTCACTAGTGCGAGAAAAGCACCTTTATGACTTACTTTACCGCACTTTATAATGTGTAAAAAACCTCCTTTATTTCACGATTGATAGTTTTTGTTTCACGATTTTTGACTGACATAACAAACTTGAACGTAATAAAATTCACGCGAGACAAACGTCAATTCGTTACAACCGTCATCATTCAAGAAGGATAAAATGGATTTTTTAATTTTAAATCAAACTTTCGCGATAAGCATTACAAAAAATATCGTAATATGTGGCATGTGCGGAAGACAACGAATTACGTCGCGCGTGAAGTTGTCGCATTCTCGTACTCGTGTGAATGCACTATAAGCCTTCGGCTCATACGACAACTTTACGCGCGACATAATTCGTTGTTTTCCACACTTGCCACACAAAATACTATTATAACACGTGTTAAGGACGTTCTCCGGAAAATCGACTTTTTCTAAATTTTCTTAAAACTTTACATATACGTTTATATAGGTGTGCTTTATGCGATGGTATAAAGTTCAGTACCCTTTGCGGTATTAAAAATCGAGATACTGAGCTTTAAAGTTTTTAACACAAGATTCCTATTCCGAGCTATTGTGAAAGAGACATTATAATAAATTGTGAAAAAATTTTTCTCTAAATGTTTTAAAAAAATTTTTATATGATGCTCCATATAAATAGAAATAATATGCGATAAATGTCAATACCACATGCGGTAGGGGAGAACGGAGAAATTGGCACCACGGGGTAATAAGAACTCTCGTAATATAAAATGACTATTATGCGTAAAAAGTTCGAACCCGTGTGTGAGCGACTATCTGTCGAACACCGCCCCCCGTGCCAGTCAAATATTCCATCAGTTTCGCTTTGTTTGCTCAGGAAAACTCTCGTCGCGTTTTCGCCCGCTTTGTTACAATTTTCATTGACTTTTGCTTAAGCAAGTAAGTAGTTATATTTTCTACTAATTGAATGAACTCTTTCTGTATTATTAGTGTCATAGGTTACCTTTATTGACAAAATATTAAAAATTAAAAAAATCTTATCAGTAGTTATTTTTTCATTCGCTGACCAAAAGTTACACTAATGGGGGTAATTAGAACTAACCGAGTCGGGGTATTTAGAACTGGCTCCAATTACCCTTGAGGATCCAGGATCGAACAAATGTCTTGTATGTTTTGACGTTGGGAAGGATAATGAGCTCTGGTTTCGTTGTAGAAGCTGTGGAAAGTGGGCTCATGCCGACTGCGTAGATTGTGAGAAGGTAAACATTTTTATTTGCGAAAAGGTAATATACTAAAACCACGGTCTACATAACTAAAACTATTCATACAAACTATTGTAAAATGATAAAAAGTTAAAAGATGATCAAAAACTTATTTTTTACATACATTTTATTATTATTAATAAGTTTCCATTTAAATACTTTATTACGCACTTAAAAATATTCCGCATAAGCAATGGATCTCATTACCCATAAGGTAGTTCTCATTGCCCGATGCCTGGGGTAATAAGTTTTTTCTATTTTAAAAAAATGTGTTTTTTTGTATGTTTCTACTAAAATTGAAAAATTCTGTTGTATGCCATATTGAAGCTTGATGTTTCCACAATTTAATTGATAAAAGTTCCAATAAATATTCGGTGATTATAACATATTTATTAATATTTTTTCCTTAACTAGTGCCAATTCCCCCGTTCTCCCTTACTCGTTTTCAAAAAATACTTGTGTAACGTACGCGATTTGATTAATTTTTCGCTCGGTTCAGAGTGACAAGCATATGAATACAAACTAAAATGTTATAAATATTTTTCAAAATTGCAAATAATTGTAAATTACCATTTTATTTTATTTATTTTATTTTATTTTAATTAATTAATTTATTTATTGTATTTTTATTTTTTTTGCGCTTCTGCGCATGAGAAGCAAAGGAAAACAGCTAAATAGTTCTCATCTTATTTCTCACGACAAGAGGGACAAATATATGTAGGAATAATGATTCGTTCAAGTTGAGCACCACTGGGAGCCGGAGAACGTCCTTAAGACGAGAGAAAAAGTCATATTTCTGGTATACGAATATCTGGAATATCATATCTCAGGATTGACTGTATCAATCTTATTGAAGATGTTAGCAATCGAAAGCTTGCGTTCACATTATATCAGAAAAGTGCCGTTAAATTTTTGATTGCGGCTTTAGTTCCTGAGGTATTTTAATCGAAAATTTATTAGACGTAAAACTCCGAATAAGCTATTTGATAGCGCCTTGACATACCTAATCTCGATGACATAATGCAGTGACTCTCAACGGTCGGATCCAGTTTTTTTTTTATATAAGTACTTGACGTCGGCGACGCTACCGCGTCGTTTGATATACGCTATCTATTACAGAATTCTGTGTGCCAAACGCGTAAACGCAGGCGCATTCTGATGGTACTGTGAAGGTAGTATGATTGTCGTTCACGCTCTTACCTTTTAAAAGTGCGATAACATTAAGAACTCTTAGAACATGATATGATCATCGTCCACGTACTTATTTTAGAAATGTGATAACACTAGAAATCCCTTAGAATAGAACATTTAAACTAAAATACTTTAAGCTAAAACACTTTCCAGAAAAGCGATAAAATATTTTGGACCCTGTATATAAAAAAATGTTTCGGACTGCAGAGGCAGTTTCCAGCAGTTCTTCGACAGTTCTTCAAATTGCAGGGCGTATTTACAATACAGTTACCTTATTGTGTAAGTTTAAGTCTATTGTAAGTAAAGTTATATTAATTCCTGTAATATAGAGTAATATAAATTTTTGTGATGTATAAAGTCATATAAATTCTTGTAATATAAAGGATTACGCACATTTTAAATGTAAAAGTGATGGTTTTGGTCAAATTGATTAAAATTGAAATATGTTGAAGTTCAGGTGATGCTGATCAACAGTCTCCACCGGCACAGAGTCCGAAAATCAAAACTATAAAAGTTACGATGGGGCTTAAAGTGAGTGCCATTTAAGTTCAAGAAATTCCTGTTTTTTTATACATATATTAAGTTAATATACAGGGTGTCCCGCAATAGGATGTCCATAGCTTAAGAATGTGTTTTTGACGTTCTTTTAAGCCGAAAAGTTCCAATAAACATGTAGCTTAAAATTAATCGTTACAAAGTTATTGGCACTTACGTGCAAAAAATAACACTAATTGTAAGTGAGTCAAAAATTTTATTAAATAAGTACATCAGTTAAAGTTTCAAAAAATTAAATGTCGCAATTACATGTCATTTTCAAAATGATCTCGATTACCTAGGCACATTCTCGCCTTTTTGATGATATTAGAAGCATTAATTATTCGATTCATCAAATCATCTCTCGTGTTCGACTTTACCGAATACCAATGACTTCATATGGCCCCACCTCCGCTTTTTGGAAGATGTACTACCAGTGTTGTTAGAAGATGTACCTCTGAACATTAGACAGGATGTGTGGATACAGCAGGATAGAGCACCCCCACATTTTGGCAGGGCGGTAACTGCATTTCTAAACGAAAACTTTGAAAACCGTTGGATAGGGCGCCAGGGTCCCGTTAATTGGCTACCCAGGTCACCGGATCTAACGCCCCTGGTTTACTATCTCTGGAGCTATATGAAATCATTAGTGTATTCGGTAAAGTTGAATACAAGAGGTGATTTGCTGAATCGAATAATTAATGCTTCCAATATCATCAAAAACGATCCCGACATTGTTATGAGTTCCGTCACCTCGATTTCACGAAGGGCGAGAATGTGTTTAGCTAATCGAGGTCATTTTGAAAATGACATGTAACAGCGACATTTAATTTTGTGAAACTTTAACTAATGTACTTATTTAATAAAATTTTAGTCTCACAATTAGTGTTATTTTTCGCACGTAAGTGCCAATAACTTTGTAACGATTAATTTTAGGCTACATGTTTATTGAAACTTTTCGGCTTAAAAGAACGTCAAGAACACATTTTTAAGCTAAGGACATCCTATTGCGGGACACCCTGTATAAATGTTTGAAAAAAGGAATGTAGGTACCTAATATATGGGCAATTACACGTCAAATCGAATGGGAAACGACCTCGTATTTTTTAAATTGATTGAAACTTTTTTTACATAAAATATATATAAAATAAGCAGATACGTATTTTTTGTTCGTCCGAAATATTTTTTTTGCAAAAGTTATAAGCAATACAATTTTGTGAAAAATGAAGAAGTCGTCAACTTTAAAAATTAATATCTCTGGTTATATTTATCGTAGAGAAATCTTCGAAAAAGCATTTTAAAGGAGATAATTTAAAAAAAAAAAATAGTTTTTTACAAGAAATTGCAAATTCCAATTGTTATAAGCAATTAAAATGTTTAATTAATTTTTTCACTAATCCATTTAAGCAATTGAAGGTGACGTTCACGTGACCATCAAACAACTGTCCAAGAACAAATCATTGCCACCATCTTATGTCCCCCTTGAAACCATACAACTTTTGTCTGAAACATTTTTTTCTAAAACTACGTGATATCGAGGTATAACCCGTCCCAATTACGTGACTTACCCTGTATAACCAGATATCAATTTTTAAAGTTGACTTCTTTATTTTTCACAAAATTGTATTGCTTATAACTTTAGCAAAAAAAAAAAAATATTTTACGTATCTGCTTATTTTATGTATTATATGTTTCATGTAAAAAAGTTTTAATTGATTTAAAAAATACGAGGTCATGTCCGATTTGACGTGGAATTACCCATATACAAGGTGGCCTACATAGAGTGTAACAAGCTAAAAATTCTAAAAATGTTTGTTGAATCAAAAAGTTGTTTATGAGAAAGTTTCATGTATTTGAGAGGCCTCTTTAACTACATAAACATAAAGTCGTTCCCGCTTTCCTTTTGCGTGTGTACGAAAAATAATATATGTATTTAAACTGTTGGCAGCATAAAAAGATCGAGATCTGTAACGTAAAGGAGGAGATGTGGAAATCTCATATCTGAAGCATTGTTTCCTTGTACTCCAAAGTATTTTTAATGCAAACATAATTGTTGATGTAAAAAAATTGATATCTTTAAAATAACTAACAATAAGACTGGGACAAATAAAAACTAATATTTTATATACCTACCTACTAACTACACCGCGATAATGACTACTTACTGACTGATAAGACTTACGACAAACTTACTAGCAAGATGTCGTCAATATAACGTCATTTTTAAGTCAATGATGTGACCAAACTCACGTCATAAAGGACGTCAAAAACGAAGTCATAATGACGGCCATAAGTCACAGACCGATAACGAGATACTTATGACGTCAAAATCACGGCATAACTATGACGAGAAATATACGTAATTTCACGAATATAAAATCAGCATAGAAACTTTGGGATCTAACTGGGATCCAGTCCGATTTCTGATAAAAAAGAGATATTTTAGAGATATTTTATATTTAAAATTTAATACAATTATTAAGTATAAATATTTTATATTTAATACAATTATTTAAAAACATGTAAAATAAATAGGTAAGACGTCAAACACTTTATCAAAAATTGCTTTGCAGACTTCTGCACTATGTGCGCTGATACCCGAGGTATCACTTAATCTTAATCTGATCCACAGCGAAGGATATTATAACTTCGTATCTCATACGCGCGCCTCTTATCACGCGTGACGATATTTGATTACGAGAAAGTACTGACACATAGTAGCTACGTTGTGACAGCACGCGTTACTAGCGCTCGTGGTCGCGAAGCGCTCTCGCGAAATCACGGCGCCACGTTTTCTCGTTTATCGCGAGTTATCAATCATTGCGGTGGACAATTTGCGGCGTATATGTCACAGCCTTATTGAAAAATCAGCCTTTTTGCAATAAGGCTCCCTTTTGCGATAGCACGATTGTTTCCCAATAAGACTGAACGCACTTTAGGCTTTTTGGCACACATGGGCTGGTGCTAGGCTAGGCACTTTGCAAAAAGTCTAAAATGCGTCAGTTTTATTAAAGAAACGATCAATGCTTTCGCAAAAGGGCGCCGTTTTGCAAAAAGGCTGATTTTACAATAAGGCTGCGACATATACACCGTGATCTGACTCTCACATAACTAAATATATATGAAAATATAATGACGATATATTAATTATGACGACAATATATTGTCACAAAATGAACAGAATTCCTTTGTTTCGACCAAACTGGCAATCTTTATTTAATTGGCACAACGTTTCAACCGAGATTTCGGTCCTTATCAAATGCGTACATTAAATTTAAACGCTTGCAAAACACTTAATTAGTTACAACAATGTGACAGCAATGAGTCTAAGAACTAAAATATTATAAAAAAAAGATGTGTGTCAAATGAAATTTGGAGAACAACGAGACAATAAAAATGAAAAAGAACGCTTATATGTTTCGTGTGTCGATTAGTAATAAAAAATTGAAATGTTATGATGTTAATAATTAAATAATGTGATATTCGGTGGTGCGTCTACACCGGTTGACAACAAATAACTGAAAATAAGTGAAAAACAAAAACAGAAACAAGCCGACAGTAGTCGTATAGAGTTTATTATTTTGTCGTATATTACTGTAAGGCTATTGGTGTCCTTCTGTAGGTTAATGGCATTATTATCTTTTTTAATAAATACCATTTCGGCCATTTCTCTCTTCTTGAAATGTTTTTCACTGTGCAGTTTTGAGATTAGCCCAATTAAATTCATGATTGCAAGAAACGGTAAATATACCGATCGGGGGACCATCCCCCGATGACCTTGACTTTGACATATTTTCTCAAGGTTATGACCCTGAGTGACCTTCAATAGTTTTTAGCCGTCGCTCGTTGTTTTTTAAAAAGGTATTAACAAAAAAAGTTTGACAAATATAGCAGTTATTTTGAGTACTACAAGACATGAACGACGAATATGTATGTGGAAATAATACATGTATGAACGAAGGAATTTCATTTAAAGCAGCGAATCGTTGATATATTGAACAGTCTTTTCGTTAAAGCAGAGAATAGATGAGAATAGTTAAATTTTGTAAACACTCTGAATTGGTACGTGTGAAAAACATTACTACTTCGAAGATTTTTTGCATGACATTTTGGTTTCTTACAAGTATGTGCTTTCTAAGTTGAAGCACATACAAAGCACACTTATAAAGCGCGCCACTAACCTATAGGTTAGTGACGCGCTTTACAAGTATGTGCTTTGTAAGTTGAAGCACATACTCTCTATTCTCTGCTTTAAATAACTTTTCTTAATATACCAACAATTCCCTACTTTAACTAACTTTCCTTTGTTCATACATGTACTATTTCCACATAAATATCAGTCATTTATGTCTATTTGTACTCAAAATAACTGCTATATTTGTTAAACTTTTTTTTTTGTTAATAATTTTTTAACAAACAACGAGCGACGGCTAAAAACTTTTGAAGGTCACTCAGGGTCATGACCTTGACAAAATATGTCAAGGTCAAGGTCATCGGGGGATGGTCCCCTGATCGGTATATTTACCCAAGAAACTACTTGTACTTGTGTTTGCTGACAACTGAGTGGTTGCTGGGATGCTTTTTAATGTCAGCCCGATGTTCTTTGATTCTAGTTTCTAAATTTCTTTTAGTCTGTCCGATGTAACACGCATCACAGTTAGAGCAATCAATCCTATATATCAGTTCAATACTTTTAACATTATCCAATTATCTTTTCCTCTTTTAATAATGCGGTCGAGTTTTATAGGAACTGTATAAACCACGTCAAACCCTTTATTTCTCAGGACCTTACTAATGCTCTCACTACATTCTTTTATGTAAGGGATAGATAATAAGATGTCTCTCAATGTGTACTTTGTCTTTCACAGAGTTCCTGTGATTTATGTCCCTTAGTCGCTGTTTTATGTATTTGTTACTAAATTCTGTCGGATAAAAATTATCAGAGAGGATCTCTTTACCTAAAATAATGTTTGACTCGTGGAAGCGTTTGTTAACTAATAAAATCGCTCGGTTAACCAAATTATATCGTCACAAATATTACGTTTATTTTACGTCATTATTCAGTCCACTGACGTCAAATGACGAGAAATTACCTTAAATCGACGTTATAATGATGACAGCTTGTTACTTGGCTGACATGCAATGTAAGTCCGATCGTGCATTCTTCACAATTCACATGATACATCTTGGTTACCTAATGCTAATGCCGGCGGCACACAAATCACTCACGCATACACACGTACACCCACACACTCACACCCACACTCGCCCGCACATATTATATGTATACATTTTTTCAAACATTTATATATTAACTTAACATATGTATATTCAAAACCAAGTATTTTTTAAACTCCAATAACGTTCGCTTTAAGCCATCGTATCTTTATAGTTTTGATTTTTGGACTCTGTGCCCGTGCAGGATTTTAATCAGCACCACCTAAACTACAACATATTTCAATTTTATCTAATTTAACATAAACCACTTTTATATTAAAAATGTGCGGAATCCCCTTGTTGGAATAACAAACACCTATAAAAATTACAAAATTTACATCAGCGAAGTACGATAATCGACCAAATAATGCCAAAGATGAACAATACTATAATAGAATTTCAAAAAACTTGTAAGTCAATAAGACTCATTAATAATGTTCAAGTTTTCGGGCAAAAAAAGTCCCAATTTCTTGTGCTTTATGTTTTAAATTTTAATAGACTTAAATAATCAACAGTCCCGATTTTTACCGCAATACTTGGACAATACAACGGACAATAAAAATATTTTTTATAAAGACACGTAATATCGCTTCACTTATAAATAATCGAAAATAATGTGCACATGCTAGGGTCATTCATGCAATAGTACAGTATGTACATATATTTGCAAGGAATATATTTTCCGGAATTTTACATCTAATACATCTCACAAAAGCATTGCCAAAAGTGTTGATAATTTCGTTGGTTGTCATTATTGCCTGAATATTGCAACTGCATAAATAGAAAATTTGCAGGGACGGCACGCAAAACAGTCTATCATGAGTCTGGAAAGTGCGAAGAAATTTCTGTGCATTGTAATCAGTTTGACAGTGTGCCAATATACTCAAAGTCGGTACATCTTTAGCTTCTCCATAAGCAAATCTAGAAATGTCACATACGACAATTCCAGCGATGCTATCGCTTTTGACGCGTATAATGGTAAGCAAAAACAAAAATTAAAAAAGTTTTAGTTAATTTTATCAACACATACAATTTCATAATAACTTGCTGCAAGTTTGTATTATTTTATAATATAATCAAATGGAAGTTTTTTTGTAATAAAATTCGAATATAGTTGTAGCATCGTTAATTTGCAATCTAATGTGATTGTACAATAACATAATATTTAAATAATTTACTTAAATAAGATATATAATTTCACGTACCTATAATGACTTTCGCATATAGTTCACAATACTTATACCGAAGATGTGATAATCGTCTTTCGCTACACTGACATTCTTCTTAAACAGCGATAGATGAAGCAATGATTAACATAGCGGGCGGATCCACAACTGCGTTGAAGTCTCCAGGCTATCCGTACATGGCAATGATCCGTCCCCTCGAGCTGGGCAACGGAACATTCGAGGATTGCGGCGGCACGATTTTATCCAAAAAATGGGTTCTCACAGCCGCCCAATGCGTAGAACAATATCACAAAGTATATTTGCTTGGTAGTACTTTTCTACGCAATCCACGAAAATTTCTCGTAGTGTTCGGTATCAGTGACAGGTCTGTCATTGGATATGATTCTCTTCGAGGCCCCGGTGTGTCGATGATTACGACTAATACGTTTGTGCACGAGAAATACGATAGAACGACGAAGTATAATAATATTGGTTTACTTCTCATGCCCGAAGCTATTCCCTTCTCCAGTAAGTACATTTAAGATGATATTTTTCTTTCTTTTTCCTTTTGCGCTTATTTATACGTTGGCGTTATTATAATTATTTTGTGGAAGATACGTGGAAAGTTAATGAAGATTTGAATAACAAATAGCCTTATAAATGTGCAGGAAAGGAGACTCGCGGTAATCAAAAATTTTATTGTCGACATTGTGTATCTACGTACAGCTCCTTTTATAATCTTTGATACACACTAAAAAAATACCACAAACTATTAAAACTATATTAAAAAAAGTATTGCGAATGTACACGTATACACGTATATTATGCCTCAATATTGATTTTATGAAATTATTAGTTGAATATAATATTGTCCTATTTCAGACACTATTCAGCCAATAAAACTCGCATATCACGATGAAAGGTTTGTGAACGATGATGCTCATCTGGTCGGTTGGAGAAAGAATAACACGTCTAGCAAATATATGACAAGACAGTACGTCACGTTGCCAATTATAGAAAATAATGTATGCAAAAATTATTGGCCCGACATCAGCGATAAGCAGATTTGCACAATCGGAGGTTTAGGAAAAGGCACTTGTGCGGTAAAATAATCACACAACTAATAAAGTTATAGTTTATAATAAATAATAATGTATACTACAAAGTTACAGGTATAAGTGCAATATTAACGCGCAATATAAATTATCTTATACCGTTTTAGGCAGCTTTAATAAATAAAATATTTCTAAGTACCTCTCTTCGTAAATTTGTAATTTAATATTTTATTTGTAGGGTTACGGCGGTGGCCCTCTCATCGTATTACAAAATGGCCAGGACCTTCAAATCGGTATTGTGAGTTGCGGAGCAGGCATAGATTGTTCTAGCAACTTACCCGACGTGTATACTAGGGTTTCTTCATATGTAGACTGGATTCGCGAAGTTATGGCGCAACGTGAAAGAAATGTTTTATTAGATGTTACTGTGACGCCACAGATGTCTCTATTTAATTAGATCGCTGATTTCATCAAAAAAGGTTTGTAGGGCCGGATTTCCGTGTTTAGTGCGTATGTGAATGTGATATCTGGCAGGCATGTGTTAGTGTTCAGATCACGTAAATACATGCCCGCCAAGTATCACATACGCACTAACACACGCAGTGTTGGAGATAACATGGCTGCCGACCGATCACAGTTTTTCCATAACAAAAACCGGAAGTTAGCGACCTATAGTTAAGTATAGACATCTGTGGACGTCACACTAGCTGCGGACTATCAAAGAATTATCTGTAAGTTAAAATGCTTTAACCATTATTTTAAAAATAATAAAGCAACGCAATTTTTAAACTTTCTTATAATAAAAATTTTTATGTTACAAAGCAAAAACTTGCTGAATAAAAGTTAGTATTGCACATAAAAGTAAAAAATATGTACCGAATAAATTTGTAATGCACACCATAGTAAAAATTAATACTTTTTACTTTAGAATATAGCTTGAGCAGCGGTTTCGCAAAAATTACTTTATTTATATAATAAAAGGCAGTGTTGCCATAGTAAAAATTACATCAAAATCATGTAAACATTTTAAATTCGGTAATTTGTTGTTAAAAAATCAAGGGGAAGGCGAAAGCGTTGCTTGCAAAATCTTGTTGAGCAGGAACAATATCTTGTCGAATAATTGAACGCGGCAGCCGAAGCCAGAATAGCTGTACAATAAAAATAGGTTCAGTTATAAATGCAGGGTGATTGATGGTGCAGTTCGACAACTCTTATTTTTTTCTATCTTTTCTATCTCGATCTTATTGTATTGAATAATTAAATTTGAAAATGATTTTACAAGATAATAAAATGATTATTTGAAATAATAAGATAATAAACCTAACCTAACTTTTAGAAAAAAAAACAATTATGATCTAATTATTGGCAGGTATGTACTTATAATAATTATACTTATATACATAGATATAATAATTAGCTCTTATAAATTACGGTAAACTTTATTATTTATCAACAATAAAGGTTAAGGCTCTCGAAAATACAAAATTAATAATGACAAGACAAACGAGAGCCAGAAACGCCGATCTTAAAGCGACAATTACAATATATTTCTCATATACAATATGCGCGAACGTTTCGGTCCCTGGTTTGGACCCTCCTCAGCGCAACAAAAACATAAAAAATTAATACATGCGGTACAAAATCTCGGTTACATCCTCGTCAAGAATTAAAAGGTCGGAATCCGCATGGATGTATTCTCATGTTTCCGAATTAAAGAATGGGGAGGGAGATCGTTTCTTTGTTATCCCTTACATTGACAAGATTTCCAATGGCTTATGCAACACGATAAAAAAATTTAACCTCCGCACAGCCTATGTGGGTTTGAATAAACTCAACCGTATAATCAAACCACACAAAGACTTATTATCCGATAATGCACAAAGTGGAGTTGTATATAAAATCTGTTGCCAAGATTGCAATGCTTCTTACGTCGGCCAAACAAAAAGGCAATTGGGAACTCGCATGAAGGAACATATCGGTCAGTTTGGTGGAAAAGGGAGGGAACTGTCCGTGGTGTCCCAGCACCGCCTGGAGGGACATGAACTTGGTTGGGGCGGGGCCATAATTCTGGACAGGGAGAGATCTTATATTAGGAGAAGCATCTCGGAGATGTTTCATATTAAGTGCCAAATTAATAACATTAATTTGCTAACGGACACGGTGGGGTTAAGCGGGAGCTATTTACCGATCATCGAGAGACTTTCTCATATGTAATTGTGCCCTCTATTGTTTTTTTATTCTTCAGGCGTTGGGCGGTATGGGGATGTTTCATGATCTTTATTATTAGAAGTTTGGCGCTCGTGCCGTAAGGACACACGTTATTTTTCTGGGAAGTAAGTGTCAATCTGCTTCTGTATGACAATGTCCGTTATGTGTATTCGATGTGACTGTCAGGTAACACTGCATTATTACTCGGTGTACGATTTAGAATTTAATTTCCTGTTAATTTTAAATTTTATATTTTTTTTCCTTTCCTCTTTTTATTGAAGGCAACAGTCACATCGTGTATCGACATCTTAATCTGTTTGCGAACTGACTGACGGAACTCGACCATGCGGATTCTGCGACCTTTTAATTCTTGACAAGGATGTAACCGAGATTTTGTACCGCATGTATTAATTTTTTATGTTTTTGTTGCGCTGAGGAGGGTCCAAACCAGGGACCGAAACGTTGGCGCATATTGTATATGAGAAATATATTGTAATTGTCGCTTTAAGATCGGCGTTTCTGGCTCTCATTTGCCTTGTCATTATTAATTTTTTATCATTTATATTATAGAGATAATTTCTGACAGCATAAGTTTAAATAACTACAGTTAAATATATATTTTTTTGTCCAAAAATTATAATTTTAATATTTTACAATTAGTAATCTAAATTTTATTTAAATTGTTATAGTTGTATCAATGTAATAACTATATTTATATTTTACATTCCTCAAGAAAATTATAGCATCACTCGCAATTTATATTAAAATTTTACATAATTTTGAATAAGCGTATTTCCGCGAAAAATTGTATTTGAAACATTTTTTTTTATTTGAAAGGGTAAAGTCTCTTGTATTATTCGCGGGACTGGGAAAGGAAGGACAGAGATTGTACTCGCGAATAACTGAAAACGTGCTCTTTATTTTACATCCGAGTCGACACTGACTGCGTCGCTTCCCGAGGCGACGTGGCGAGAACTAAACTACTCGCCCCTTGCTCCGACAGATGCTCTCTACACGCCCGTCGGCGACTGTCCCATTCGCGCGGTCTGCGCGGCTGACTCGAACGACACCATTATACAACATCTCCCCTTCTTGAGTATTTGTTCCGCTCTACTTCGAAGATGATTTTGGGCCATCCAATGTTTCGTAGCCCAACCGGCTAACCTTCTTACGGTCGCGTACGGGGTACGCTTTCTTCTCAGGATGTTGGGGACCTGGGTCGATAGCGTCCTCCTTTGGGGCAGGTAATGCGGATAACTCCTGTCTTACGACTGATGAAGGCGGCCTCTCCGGCACTCTGGGTTTTTCGGGAGATTGTGGTGGGGTAAGCCACTCTTCTTTATCAGGCGTCTCCTCCGGCGTATCAAAATATCCCAGAGGTGCATCCAGACGATGTAGATGGCCTCTGTTTCGACGATATGTCCCCGTATCTGACCGTACAATATAGGATCTTGGCTGGTCCGCATGTTCCTGTATAACGCCCCAGCGGCGTAAATCGCGAATCCAGACTCGATCACCAACTACTAGATCGTCGCGCTCGTTCTTGTGGTGACGACGATCAAAATCCTTCTTCTGGCGACAAATCCTCTCCCTTTCTTTAGACAGCAGTATGTCGCGGTCAATTGTTTTTGGCATCAGTAGGGATGGTGTAACAGGGAGAAAAGACTTAATTCGTCGCCCCATGGCTAATTCGCTGGGAGAAAAACCGCACTTTAATGGAGTTGTACGGTATTCTAATAACCAAACGTTAAAATCTTTGGACTTTTCCAATCCGCTTTTTACGGTTTTTACCATTGCCTCTATGAATCCATTGCTCTGAGGGAAATGAGGGGATGATGTTTCGTGCTCAAATCCATATATCTTCTTGAAAGCCCGGAATTCCATCGTACGTAGTGGGTCGAATTGTGTTCCATTGTCGGATCGGATCATATCTGGGATTCCGTGGCGTGCGAAAATCTCCTTCAGACGAACAATGATGGTCGTTGACCGTAAATCTGGTAATTGGTACACCTCCGGGTACCGGGAATAGAAGTCTGCAACTAATAGATACCAACTGGCACCGTGTTTGAATAAATCCATGGCGATGATTTGCCACGGTCTATCCGGAAAATTAGATGGCTTCAACGGCTCAGATCGCGCGGGCCTGTTTTGTACGCACACCGCGCAGCTGTCCACTAATTGTTGAAGTTCCGCTGATAATTTCGGCCACCAAACGCTGTACCTAGCGCGAGCCCGGCATTTTTCGATGCCCTGATGAGCATTATGGATGGCTTCCAAGGTTTCCCGACGAAGTCCTGTAGGAATGTAGAACCGATCGCCGAACATGATAAACCCCCGTGCCAAGGTGAGATTGGCACGAACGTCATAGAAGGGTTTCACTGAAGCGCTGACCTGATCTTTACCCGGCCATCCATTTTGAATGTACTTTACTAGTTCCCGACACACGGGATCCTCCGCTTGCAAATCCAAAAGTCTTGAAAGTATTGTGTCGGATACTGGAGATTGCTCAAACACGAACTGGACGTGGGCAGAAATTCCCTCCTGTAGATCAAGGCTGCCCGACATCTTCAATGGAGAACGGGATAGGTAATCCGCTGCAAGAATATCTTTACCGGCAGTAAAGAAACACTCAAAGTTATAGTGCATTAACCGCATACGCATTCTCTGTAGACGAGGCGACAACTCGTCCAGATTTTTCGTCATCAGTAGTGGAACCAATGGCCGGTGATCCGTCTCCAAGTAGAAGAATTTTCCGTAAATGAAGTCGTGGAACCTCTCACATGCCCAAGTGAGAGCTAAAGTCTCTTTTTCAATCTGAGCATACCGCCGCTCGGTGTCGGTCAGAGTTCTTGACGCGTAGGCAACAGGACGTAATTCTCCTGTCTCATCTTCCTGACGAAGTACAGCCCCAAGTCCGAAGGATGAAGCATCCGCTGATACGACCGTCCGTCGATTGGGATCGAAAATTGCCAGACAGGGAGAACTGCTCAACACCTTCAAAACCGCTTTGAACGCTTTCTCACAATCTGCTGACCACACAAATTCTTCATTACTCCTCAACAGACTATAAATTGGAGTAAGGATCTCGGACAATCGCGGCACAAATTTTCCCAGGTAGTTCACCATCCCTAGGAAAGATCTAACACCCGTAACATCGCTCGGTGGGGTTAGCTCGGCGATGGCTTGTACTTTTGAAGGATCTGGGCAGATACCATCAGCCGAAATGCGATGTCCAAGAAACGTCGTCCCCTGTACACAAAATTGACATTTATTTGCATTCAAGGTAACGTTGTTTTCTTCCAAACGATGCAATACAGCGCGAAGCCTGGCGTCATGCTCTTGTATGGTTTCTCCCCACACTATTATATCGTCCATGAGGTTAGCGACTCCCTCTAGACCCTCTAGAACCTGTAAAACTCGTTTTTGAAAGAACTCCGGAGCGGACGAAATTCCGAAGGGAAGTCTGCGGAAACAGAATCTCCCGTATGGGGTAATAAACGTAGTTAGCCTCCTGGAATCCTCACTTAATGGCACCTGCCAAAACCCCGACACACAGTCGAGTTTCGTTATGTACTTGGCCCCTTTCAGCTGGCCCAACGTATATTCCACGACCGGCATCGGATGATGTTCACGTTCTACCGCCTGATTCAGTTTGGTTAAATCCACGCAAAAACAAATGTCATCTGTATTTTGTTTTTTTACTAAAACAATACCGCTGCACCAGTCCGTTGGTTCTTCCACTTTCTCGATGACCCCCATCTGCAACATCTCTTCAAGTTTTGCTTTTAACTTCTTTATTAATGCTAATGGAACCCGACGCGGTTGAGATAAACAGAATGGTTTCACGTCTTTACGAAGTTTAATACTGTACGACGTTTTCAAAAGACCCAAGCGATTAAACAAACCGGGAAACTCTGTAAAGGGTCTCACCGTTCTCTGAGCAGAAACTTGTGAGAACCGCATCACTAGGTTTAGTCCGACACATTCACCTCGTCCTAGCAAATTTTGCCGTAGTCCTTTTACGACGAACACGTTGGCATTTAGCGCCCGACCTCCATAACTAAGCCTGGTAGTGAACATGCCGATACACTTCAGCGAATCGCGAGAGGCACTTTCTAGGTTACGATCCGCGGGGTATAATTTACCAAAGGTTTGTTTATTTTCTTTGTACGCACTGTCCGTAATTAGAGTCACATCGGCACCGGGGTCCAGTTGAAAACAAATCGTAACGTCGTCTACCGTCACTTTAGCCCGCCACGGCTCGTCCGACGGAGCCTGTGATTGGCTCACCGTCGCCACAAAGAACGGGTCCGCACGAGAGTCATCTTCCACCTGACGCACGGCAGTCTTGGGTTTAATCTTCTCAGACCTGCCCTCAGCCATCCCGGACTTGCACGCTTTCGCCCAATGGCCTTCTTTAGCACATTTATTGCACTTCGAATTACGCGCGGGGCATTCTTCTTTTGTATGTTTCTTCTCACTTCCGCAGCCGTAGCACTTCCATGGCGTGGAATAATTCTTTCCTTTACGAGCTTTGGTCTTGTTTTGCACACGGTTTACCACCGTTCCGGTTCCCGCCACTTCCGAACGTAACAATTGATTCTGTCTTTGTACTGTCTCATAGCTTCTAGCTACTTCCACGGCTCTTTTGTAATCCAAACCATCGAGAAGCTGCAACCTCTCAGAGAGGCGTCGGTCGGCCACGCCCACGACGATCCGGTCGCGAATTAATTGTTCACGGAAATTCTCGTACTCGCACGAATCTGCTAACTTGCACAAGTCTGTAATAAAATCTTCCATGCTCTCCCCCGGGGATTGCACGCGCATATTGAACCTCGCACGTTCATAGATAATATTCTTCCTTCCGTTAAAGAAGCCGTCGAACTTCTCTCTTACTTTCACAATGTCTTTCGCGTCGGTTTCACTTAAATTAAATGAAGTGAAGATGGTTTCCGCTCTCGGTCCCATCGCGTACAATAACGAATTTACCTGTTGCTCGGAACTTGTCACTCCCGCCACTATGCAATAGCGGTTAAACCGAGATTTGTATGTATCCC
Organism: Leptothorax acervorum; assembly: GCA_035220615.1. NCBI lineage: Eukaryota > Metazoa > Arthropoda > Insecta > Hymenoptera > Formicidae > Leptothorax > Leptothorax acervorum. The sequence continues at coordinate 87,079 of JASTWQ010000482.1, read as the reverse complement.
AGTTTTGAGGCTTGTTAAAGTCAAACGGTTCTGGGAGGGTCACTCCCGGTTGCACAATCACCTCCGTCGTGTCGGACATCTTGTCTTCACGCACGAACGATGTTTTACTCACGCGAACTAACGCGAATAACTAAGAGCCTCAATTCTTCGTTACTCTCTTCCTCGACGTGCAATTCCACACTTTGGCGTAAGTCCGACGCTGCCACCATGTATTATTCGCGGGACTGGGAAAGGAAGGACAGAGATCGCACTCGCGAATAACTGGAAACGTGCTCTTTATTTTACATCCGAGTCGACACTGACTGCGTCGCTTCCCGAGGCGACGTGGCGAGAACTAAACTACTCGCCCCTTGCTCCGACAGATGTCGCTCTCTACACGCCCGTCGGCGACTGTCCCATTCGCGCGGTCTGCGCGGCTGACTCGAACGACACCATTATACAACATCTCTTCTTTAAGAAAAACTACCGTTAGATTTTAATTTTATTCTTTTTCCCTCCCGCTATCGCTTCAAAAGTGAGGATGTTTTTTTTTCAAAAAATTGCATACTTTTACGCACTCTACTGGGTGGAATAAAATTCAAATGGCATGATAACCATCGTAATGTATGGACTTTTACCTGCAAATTAAAAGAAATTGAGGTTTGTACGATTTTTTTTCTCGGAGTTACGGCGTATCAAAGGAGAGTGAGTGAAATAGGCCGATTTTTGCCTAAAACGTGTAATGTACGTAATCTTACTTTTTTGGGGTCGCTGAATACAATGGTAGCATTTTTGTCCGTCTAAACCCGTGGAAAAGTGGTCAAAATTCTTTTTAAAGGGGTCAAAATAAGTCACTTTTTATTTAACTTAAATCACTTTCAGTTTAAAACTGATTTATTTCGATTTCTTTAAATAAAATTTTGATCACTTTTTCACGGGTTTAGACAAACAAAAATGCTACCATTGTATTCAGCGACCCAAAAAACGTAAGATTACGTACATTACACATTTTAGACAAAAATCGACCTATTTCACTCACTCTCCTTTGATACGCCGTAACTCCGAGAAAAAAGTCGTACTAACCAAACGTTTTTTAAATTTGCAAGTGAAAGTCCATACTTTACAATAGTTATTATGACATTTGTAAAAAAAATTAATCCACCTAGTAGAGTGCGTCAAACTGCAATCTTTCGGAGAAAAAATATATTTTTACTTTTAAAGAGATGGCGGAAAGGGGAGAGGATAAAATTAAAATCTAACGGTAGTTTCTTAAAGTAGAGACTTTACCTTTTAAAACGAGAAAAAAAATTTTCAATACGACAATTTTTCGCGGAGATACGTTATGTGAAATTTGCGAAATTTTGATATGAATTGAGTGATGCCATAATTTTTTTGAGCAGCGTATTTTACTTAAAATACATTCATCAATGAGTGCAGAATAATTGGTTCAATTGCTGCATCTTAATCATATACTGGCTGTAACAGAAGTGCTAATAGTAGGCACCTTCTCACTGTCAGATATACAAATTCGTCCTTTCTATCTGTGGGGCTAATTAGGACGATAGATATAATATATGATATAGTATTTTTTTTTAAATATAATTTTTCATTTTAAGGGGGGATCCTCATGTAGAAGACTGAAAATAAAGGGATTTTCGGGAATTTTTTTAAAAGAAACTATTTAATAAATCGCTTTGATAAGTTTTGGGCTATTTTATTTGAACATTTAAGTACGTAAAAATATTTTTTTTACTTTAAAAAAAAAATAATATAATGTGTTTATAGGGCGTAAAAAAAAGCGTCGGTTTTAAACTGCGGGCATTCTAGCTCCTTCTTTACTCGTCTGAAACAAAAAAATAAAAATATTTCTACAAACAAGTAAAGGGCACTGAGAGTCGACGCGGTTCTTGATGCGTTGAAATATCAGATTACTGATTTATTGATTCATTGTACATTCAATCCGTACGTTTCGGCTCAGGATTGAGCCATCTTCAGCGATATAAATTAATATTTGATCGCTGAAGATGGCTCAATCCTGAGCCGAAACGTACGGATTGAATGTACAATGAATCAATAAATCAGTAATCTGATATTTCAACGCATCAAGAACCGCGTCGACTCTCAGTGCCCTTTACTTGTTTGTTTAAATTTTCGAGAGTCCTTGACCTTTTATTTATTAAAAATATTTCTTATTGTTTATAAACATAGTTTGTCGATGAACCTAAAAAAATGCAAAAAAGTTGAAAATTGACAAAATGGCGGCACTTTAAACAAAAAAATGCAATTTTCACTCACAAATGTGAACTTTATTAATTCAATAAAAATTGTTTAAATTAATTATTTTATTAATTTTAGAGGTTCACCGACTAGTAAATTTAATAAACTATGTGTACGTACAGAGCCAATTTGATTGGTCAAATAGTTTTTGAGTTATCGTGCCCGCCAATTTAAAAAACGTGGTTTCGAGAAAAACGCGTTTAAAGTTTTTGAAGGTAATACAGGGTGCGGCTCGCCCGGCTCGTCTACAAGCTGTAACTTCGTAAATACTTTAGATATCGACTTGAAATTTTCAGGGGATATTCTTGAATAGTTTAGCAATCGATTAAGACTATTTCCAAAAAATTGATTTTTTAGACCGTCTACATGAGGATCCCCCCTTAATGCGAAAACAGGTTTTATTTTTATAAAAATTACGCAAAACAAAAATAACTTTTCCTTATTTATTTTTGTACACATTTAAAAATGAGAAATAGTGTAAGAGACAGGATTTAACACCACTTCAAAGTCCTCAGGACTTTAGGATCTAGAGAGAGTCTTTATTTTCTACACAATTGTCACCACAAATTCAATATAATCGTCAAGACAATTGGCAGTAGAGATGGGCGGCGAGCGATTCTGGCCTATCTTCAGGTGGGAAGGCATTAATGACCCTGTCTGTACAATGCAAATAAATGACAATCGACATATGAATTCAAGCAAATCCTATAACTTCTCACTTAACAATTAAGCTAATCACAACGTCTCCAAAGTTTCGGAATTGGAGATGGATTCTTGTTTTGATTTAGGAGAGAGTTGCCGAATGCGTACTACTTAAGATATTTTTTATTATATTTTCCATTTGGCAGTGATTTATACGCAAATAAACATTGGAAATTGTAGTTTGATGTTTCAGGCACCATTATTACATGTATAACCTTTTATCAATAACAAATTAATTTGTTATAAAGTTTTTTGTAACATGCTGCAACAGGTACGATTTAGACAACCGGTCGCCTAAATCGTACCTGTAAGTCTTCTAAATTATATTTCCTTAATAACATTGAATTTATAAATAAAAATACTTAAAAACATTAAAATTAATAAAATGAATAATTAACTAATGCCTATTTTATCAATAATTTATCAAAAAAAGGATTAAATACTTAATAATTAATAAATAATAATAATAAAAAAATAAGAACATCACTGTCGTGTTAACATAATCTAAATTATGACACGCAACCTAGAGATGTGTTATACGCACGAGTATACAGCACGAGTTCCTTGATTGTACCAGCACGATATAGAAAATCTTATGGTGGTACGATTTAGGAAACTTGATAGACTTTATAAAAATAATGATTTAAAATTTTTATAATAATTGTAAATATGTACATGCAAGGAATGTAAAATATTCTACAATAAACTTTCTTTTATGAAAAAAAAAAAATTTATAATAAAATTGCTTGATTACATTATTATCAGCTATATAAATTGATAAAAAATTTACATTAGTTGTGCCTAAATTTTTAAAATGTTGTTAGCACGCACAAAATAAGATGAAACCTGTTAAATTTTTGTCTGTATTACTAATTTCTCATTTATTTCATATTTTTGTTATTAAATGGTGCTTATATTAAGTAATAATATTAAATATTGAAAAGGTACGATTTAGGCGACCGGTTGAACGACGAAAACAGCCTGTATGCTACCTACAGAATTAACTTGAGCTCTAAATTTTCATTGACTCAACTACGGAAAATTAGATTTTTATTTTACTCAAGGATTTATTGAGACAAATATATCAACTGAAAAGTGGTTCTCCAATGCTATCGGTGTCAAGCTTTCGGTCATACTTCTTCGAACTGCTTTAAGAGGCCTCGTTGCGTCAAATGTGCCGAAAATCATATAACTTCAAGCTGTAAAAAGGATTCGAGCTCCCCAGCCAAGTGTGTGAATTGTTCCGGAGACCATCCAGCTAGCTACTCTCAATGTCCGTCGTATTTGAAGTTCCTTGAGAGACGAACGGCCTTGAATCGACCCACTGGTCTGGCAAACAACCCGCATGTTAATAACAAAAACTTGCACGCTCTTTTCCCTTCCCCAAATGTAGCTGATCCTTCGCTTCCGGGTACTTCGGCTGTGTCAATAAACAAACCTGCTCAATATTCGCCTCCAAAAACATACCTTGAGGCTTTGAATAATACTCGCAGTAACATACATTCTGCTACATCAGAGGATGTAGCTAGTTTTAACTGTCTTGTTTCTGAAATTAAAGAACCCATTACTTAATTCGCCAGTGATAATTAAACAAATTCAGAATCTTTAATCGACTAAACTGGCAATATTCAATCATCTTTTCGAAATAAACTTTTTTTGAAAGACTGCGAGCCGACCAGATTTGTCAGATTCACACAGCACATTTCAGATCAAATCGAGATGATGAAATTCGACCATAGATTTGGTCCGTTGATGTAGATAATTTAAATTAATTTTAATTTTTATCAAGAAAAATATTACCCCAGCCAGGGTTCGAACCTGGAACCTCCCGCATTCTGTTATCACTGGCGAATTAAGTAATGTATTATTATTATTATACCCACACCTTTGACTAGAATTTCGGTGTTCCATCTTATTATTGTTTAGAAGTCATCTTAAAAAACTCAGTCAGTTGGTGAACATTAACACCATGCTTACAGTTATTAAAGATCTTAATAAAAAGCTGGCTACCTGCTCCGATGGCATCAGCAGATTACAGGCGCTTGTTGAGGCGGCTGAACTACTTTGAAATGCCTCCACTCAATTCTCCTTTATAGATTTGCTTGTGGAACGCCACCAGCTTAAATAATAAAAGTTTAGAATTTCATCATTTTCTTCTCAGTAATAATGTCGATGTTGCTTTGGTTACCAAGACGTGGTTGCATCCTAGCACCAACTTAAATTTCTCCGGTTATAATGTTGTACGCTCTGATTCCCCGCGTTTCAAGGCTTGGGGCTTGGCCATTATCGTCAATAATTCGTTGCGTTTTCACAAGGTGCTTGCACCGGTTCTGGACGGCTGTGAGTTGCTGCTGATCAGGCTGCTGTCTGGTTTGAATTTCACACTGGGTGTAGCATACATTTCTCCCAGTGTCAAGTTTGATGTCAATCTTCTTATAGATGTATTTAAAGATCACCATCAGCTACTGCTTGGTCGTGATTTTAACGCCAAGCATCGCTCTTGGCATAATTTTACAAACAATAACAGAGGCGTTTATTTACTCAACTTTATCAATAAAAATAATCAACTTAATTCATAGTTCAACCTACTCCTATAAAGTCCCTCGTAGATACCCTTCGAATATAGATTTTTTCATATCTAAAAATGTCAATAAATAACTATTCTTGTCTCACTTTGAATGAACTATCCTCCAATCATTTTCCTATTATCTTGGCTCTCGACAACACCTCTATTGAGAGGAAAACCTTTAAATCATATAAAACAAACTGGGATAAATTTAAGTCTTCTACTTCTAAATAAAAAGTAAATTATAATTTATCTAACGAGACTGAAATCAATTTATGTATAAATAGTTTACAGCAGTTTCTTTGTCGAACATCTGGGCAATCTTCTAGATTACTAAATTATAATTTAATTCATTTTACTGATGATCTTTTAGTGGCCGCGGATCTTGACAAACATATTAAGCTCCGCAATTACTATCGTCGTAAATTTCAACGTTTCGGTCTTGAAAAGTTTAAGCGTTATCGCAATGTTCTTACATCCATTATACATGACAAGTTATGTAATGCAAAAAATAAAAAGTGATCTGAACGTTTATCGAGGGCCAAAACCAGCGATAACAGTATCTGGAGATTGACCAAATCTCTCTGCTCGGGGGGGGGGGGGGGGGGGGGAGGAGAAGGGGTGTAAATCCGTCCCCGGATTCGCGACAATTATATACCGTTTACGACGATCTCAAAGGACCAGAGGGGGGTATGGTCCCCTCACGATGATTAAACGAAAAGCAAGCGAAAAGTACAAAAAAAAAGCGTGCGACTCACCGTATCGGTGCCCCGGCGCCCTCCTGGGGGGTGCGTTCCGTCGGCTCGTCCTTCCGCTCGGCAGCCCTCCGTGATTGCAGGAGGAGGCAGGCAGGCAAAGGTTGAGGCAAGGCGTGCAAGCAGGTGACAGCAAGTAAGCAGACAAGCAAGCAGGCAAACGAGGCAGGCACGACATGTTTCCTTAGCACTTATAATTCGTCGAAGACGACGTAGTGTTGACTCGATCACGACCAATTTGCGAGTTGATGTACGCGTGACCACTTCCGAATGAAGAGTCGATGTGGTCCTGACAACTTCCGAGTGAAGAGTGAGTGTACTTCGGTATTCTCCGGCTCGCGCTCCTGCGAAGTACGGCGCGAGCGAGTATCATTTCCCTCAATAATTGGGGATGCCACCCGCGGGCGGGCAGCACGAGTCGGGTGAGTCGCGAATATTGATAAATCGATCGCGATCCGCCGACGTTTCGCGCGAGTCGTCAAGAACGCGAGCGAGATTACCGACGATAATATAAACTAATGATATAGTCCAGTCAAAATACGGAAAAAGGGGGGGTACCTAGAAAAAATTGCAACACAAGGTTTTATTACGTTATTGTGTTCAGAAAAATATACTGAACAACATATTCAAATTCCGCCCTTTTCCGCTATCCCTAAGTATGTTTTTTATTAACAATTTATAAACAAATTCGTTTTTCTCCACAAATACGACAAATTTCGAAATTTTTGTTAAAATCAAAGTTGTAGAGCAGAAAAATATCTACAAAAAATGTTTTTATGAATTTTTTGAAAAATTTTATATTATTTGAGATACCTATTTCCAACAAGAGCTGTCTCTTGATACATGGCGTGATAACGCGTTTGTTGTACGTTGCGCTGCCGCGTGTGTTACGGTTCTTCCTTCGAGATGAACGAAGTGAAACGTGAGTGAGTAAGTGACGAGTGACTGAGTAAATGAGAGAGAGAAAGAAGTGTGCAACAATCAGCTGATCGCAGCAGGTGCCTCACTTGGCCTCACATAAGCGCTCGCGACAGTGAATGTCAGTGAGTCACGCCGCCCTTGCCTAGGCCTACCTCCTGTACATGTGATAAGGTAATTATTTACTTTAATAACTTGTAGTTCCGGGTATACTGCTTATAAATTTTACTGGTTTTATTTTAAAAAAATTAAAAACATTTTTTAAATTTTAAAAATTTAAAAAGATAGTAACTCAAAACCTAAGCTTCGGGGAAATTTTTTGTAGAGGAAAAATCGTCTTAGAATCGCGTCAAGAATGTGAGATTTTCGGGACAATATACTTATTCTGAATCACCCTGTATATAATATGAATGTACATTGTAGTGTGATTAAACCTTCTTTATTCAAGGCTTTTACAAACAGAAATTCAGTAAATAGTGGTACAAACAACTTAAGTATTTATCTGGGCATGTCGCCATGCAATCTAACACGAGAGGCGTGTAAGTCGCTAACTATCAGTAGTACCAAACTTGAAAAATAAAACATAACTAACTAGCTAGTTTTGCCAACCAAAATACATGAACAATAATACCACATTCACCCCTCCCTTCTATAAATCTGTTACATAATCGGACAAATATGCGGGCGGGTGTTTTAAACGAACAGGACGCTGAGCTCTGTCCAAACTCTCTGAAGACCGTGGTTGTTCGTCATTTTTTGCTTCTTCAGGCTCTTCCTCTTGAGGATCGGTTGCTAGATGTTCAGGCGGGTCCACTTCATTCTTATCTTCGGTTTTTATTTGGATTTCTCTTCGAGGCGCAAGATATCTAGTTAATACCGTAGTTTCTCGACCGTCCGGAAATCTGACGTAAGCATATTCCGGGTTTGCTTCTATTAATTCTACCTCTTCCACTAACGGTTCATATTTACTGGTACGAACATATTTCTTCATTAAAACTGGTCCAGGCTCAGTTAACCACGTTGGTGTAGAATTCCCATTGAATGATCGCCTAGAGTGATTAAACATCCGCTCATGAGGTGTGACATTTGTCGCCGTACAGGGAAGGGAACGAATAGAGTGTAATGCCGAGTCCAGTACCTCTTCCCACTGCTCAGTTTTCATGTTGTTCGATTTGAGGGCAAGCATGATAGTTTTCCATATTATTCCATTGTACCTTTCCACTTGACCATTCCTTCTAGGGTTGTAAGGAGTTGTTCGACTAGTTGCGATGCCTTGGGATGTCAAAAATGATCTCACTTCGTGCGACATGAATGAGGCTCCTCTGTCCGAATGTATATATGCAGGCGTTCCAAAAATGGAGAAAAGATGCTTCAAGTGCTTTATTACTGTGGCGGCTGAGACATCTGCACAAGGTACAGCAAAAGGAAATCTTGAAAATTCGTCGACAATAGTCAAAATATACTGGTTTCTTGTCCTCGTAGGTAAGGGACCTTTGAAATCCAGGTTTAGTCTCTCAAACGGCGAAGTGGCTTTTATTAATTTTCCTTCAAACTTGTGAAAACGTGGTTTTAATTCAGCACAAATTTGGCATGAGTTTGTGACTTTCTTAACATCTTCCATAGAAAATGGTAGATTCTTGACACGGATCCAATGATTCAATCGGGTGATACCTGGATGACAAAGCGCCACATGTAATGCCCCGAGGTCCATACTTGTGGTCATAGCAGCACTTATTCTTGAGAAGGCATCCGCCGACGCGTTTTCACTCCCTGAACGATAGATTATACTAAATTTGAAGCAGGAGAGCTCCAGACGCCATCTTAATATTTTTTCGTTCTTTATCTTGCTGGAATGTTGTTGGTTAAACATAAATGAGACAGACCGTTGGTCCGTAATGACTTCAAAGTGACGACCAATCAGATAATGTCGCCAATAACGTAAAGATTCCACAATGGCATATGCTTCTTTCTCTATAGATGAGTGTCTCTGTTCAGATTTATTTAATGTTCTAGAAAAGAAAGCAACGGGTCGACCTGCTTGGCTTAGAGTAGCGGCTATGGCGAAGTCAGAAGCATCGGTTTCTACCCTGAGTGGTACATTATTTTGTATAGCAGTTATCGACGCTTTGGCCACGTCATTCTTCAAGATCTTGAAAGCTGAGGTAGCTTCATCCGACAATGGGAATGGATTTTTCCCCAATAAAGGACGTACTCTCTCCGAAAACTCAGGTATCTATTTAGAATAATGTGAGAGCATACCTAAAGCTCGCCGTAAGGAAGCCGCATCTTCAGGGATTGGTAAATCCATAAGGGGTTGGAGACGCTTAGGGTCAGGCTTAATTGTTTTGTTGGAAATTACGTACCCGAGTAAGGTGACAGATCTGACCAAAAACTTGCATTTGTCCTTGTTCAGCGTCAGGTTATACTTCTCAGCAGCAGCTAGGAAATTCTTTAGATTACGATCATGTTCCTCCTGAGTCTTTCCACCAATTGTAACATCATCCAGGTATGGATACGTACCCTCAAGATTTTCTTCTTTTACAATCTCGTCCATTGATCTTTGGAAACAGGCCACTCCATTCGTAACTCCAAAAGGAATACACAGGAATTGATATAATTTTCCGTCGGCTTCAAAGGCATTATATTTTTTTTCCGACTCTAAAATTGGCACTTGATGATAGGCGCTCTTGAGATCTATGGTGCTAAATACCTCATTCTCAGAAGCTTTAGTGATTACATCTTTAATCCTTGGGACAGGGTAAGCATCTAGCATTGTAAACTTATTTATAGTTTGAGAGTAATTAATGACCATTTTTTCTATGTGATTTTCTTCTCTTATCACAAAAGCCTGAGCACGCCATGGTGAGTTGCTAGGCTCTATTATTTTATCTTGTAATATACTTCTAATTTCTGAAGCTATAAATTGGCTGTCTTCTTTGGAGTGTCTCCTAGATTTAGTTGCTATTGGAGTGCAATCTGGAGTAAGATTAGCAAAGAGCGACACTGGAGGCACCCTTGCAACTGCCACGCTGCAAATGTTGAGTGTTGGTCGTTTACCGGAGAAAGCTATGCTTACCGAGGAGTGAGACTGCAGTACGTCGTAACCAATTATGACATCAGAGCAAAGATCTTTCATTATCAGCATTACAAAATTATTGTATGAGCAGCCTTTCATCTCAAAATTTACCTTGCATTGGCCTGTTATTTTCGTGGATAAAGAAGAGTTGGCCATTGTAATCTTGCCAAAATACGGTAGTACCTTGATATTGCATTTTTTTATAAAAGAATGGCAGATAAAACTTAGAGAGCTTCCGGTATCTATTAAAGCCTTTAACTTAACTCCACTGATTTTTATATCCACTATCGATTTCTTAAGACAATTTAAAGTAGCAGCAGAAACAGACGCAAGCGTGCCAGCACCGTCCGCAGATGCAGTAGTATTCGATGCAGACTGGTAAAATTTTGATTTACATACTCGCTGATAATGTCTCTTGCTACATAGTCTACATACAGCATTCCTCGCCGGGCACGACGTCCGAGAGTGACGACTCTCTCCGCAGAAGTAACACTTTTCAGTCTTTGACACGCCCGCCACCGTTGCATCCGGCGTTACTGACAATGAGTCCGGTTCAACTACATCTTTAACAGCAGCGACTGTAGTAGTGAGTGGTCCAGAGTAGGAAGCAGAATGTTGTTCAGCCAGTTCCAGCGCTCGGGCTTGGTCAAAAGCAGCTTCATCAATAGTAAGCGTTGTATTTTCCAGCAACCTTTGCCGTATACGAGAACAGATCAAACCACTAATAAACGCGTCTCTAATGTATTCGTTCTTATTTTGTTCTGCTGTGACGTTTTTAAAATTACAGTCCTTACTCATTTGTTGTAGATACTGGTCTACCGATTCACCGGCATGCTGTCGTCTAGTGGCTAAGCAATGCCTGGCATAAATCTCGTTTCTTGGTTCTATATATAATGAATCTAAGATGTCTATGGCTTCTGCAAATGTGCCCGCTTCGCTAACATACTGATACACATTTGGGGCTATATGATTGGTTAATAGTTGACATTTACTTGCTTCTGGAACGTCTTTGATGTGACTTAAGAAATTTGAGAATGTTTGTTTCCAGTGTGTCCATTTCTGATCCGCCGAGATTGAGGTTGGTTCCACGTCGAATCTTTCTGGCTCCAAGAATTTATCCATACTGTTACTGTTCGCTTACCTATTACTGTTTGTAAAATTGAAGTGTAATTAAACCTTCTTTATTCAAGGCTTTTACAAACAGAAATCAAGTAAATAGTGGTACAAACAACTTAAGTATTTATCTGGGCATGTCGCCATGCAATCTAACACGAGAGGCGTGTAAGTCGCTAACTATCAGTAGTACCAAACTTGAAAAATAAAACATAACTAACTAGCTAGTTTTGCCAACCAAAATACATGAACAATAATACCACATACATTTATATATATGTATATATAAACATATAGATGTAGCATAGATAACACTAAAAATTGTGTATTTGCACCATGGAGTCTTTTTGCATTACATGCAAAAAAAATGTCAGTGAAACAGATGATGCTTTTGTTTTAACACAAAAGGGTGCTAATGGTATTAATAATGCAAATCTTGAGCGCAATAACAAATTAAATGCTGTAGTCGAAAACTATGTTTATAAACAGTGCCGACGAGCCTATTGCGACAAAAAACGTATTACATCAGACAAGAAAAGTAACGTTTGTATTGTTCAGTCTCCTATGACGCGAAGTAAGGAAGTAAAAAAATTTGATTTCAAAACTTGTTGCCTATTTTTCGAGCCAACAGCCTCCTTGTGGCCACCCTGGAAACAGATGCTAATTTATCTGGCTAATGTTGGCCGTAAGCGCGCAGCGCTATAATGTTTTGAGCTTCCGTTGCAAATATCTCAAATAATATGAGATATTTCGAAAAACTCATAAGAACATTTTTTGTATATATTTGTCTGTTCTACAACTTTGATCTCTACAAAAATTTCAAAATTTATCGTATTTGTGGAGAAAAACGAATTTGTTTATAAATTGTTAATAAAAAACATACTTAGGGATAGCGGAAAATGGCGGAATTTGGATATGTTGATCAGTATATTTTTCTGAACACAATGACGTAATAAAACCTTGTGTTGCAATTTTTTCTAGGTTTAATCGTATTTTGACTGGACTAATATCTTATCTATTACACGAAACTAACTAATCTACAGCCTATTCCCTAAATATTTGGTGAGCGCCAAACGTACCGCCCACCAAAATACAGCGTGTTGTATTTTAATCTAATCTAATCTGTCGCCCCCGGTAAAGTGCCCATTGGCAAGGGGCACAATTTTACCAGGGGGCGCAAGATCGATCCGTCCGCCACCCGCACTGTGGCGACACGCGGGACGCCATCACCACCCGGATGCAGCGCTTCGACCTTTCCGCGTCTCCAACGGAGGGGGGACGCGTTCTCGTTCTTTATGAGAACTAACGAACCCACTTTGAGTGGGTTGGCCGAGGTCCATCATTTTGGACGCTGTTGCAGAGTATTAAGATACTCATGGTGCCAGCGTTTCCAAAAGTCCTGGTGGACTCTTTGAATTAGCTGCCATCGACTCAAGCGACTTATTGGCAGCGGAGTTATGTCGGGAGTGGGAACGGATACAAGCGGTTCCATCGTGAGGAAGTGGCCCGGAGACAGCACCTCAAGATCAGAGGGATCGGTGCTCATAGGGCAAAGGGGCCTGGAGTTCAGGACGGACTCTATCTGAGCGAGGACCGTAGTGAATTTCTCCACCGACAGAATTTGTTCCCCCACTACCCGCCGGAGGTGGGTCTTAAACGACTTGACCCCCGACTCCCAGAGGCCCCCGAAGTGGGGCGCGGAGGGAGGATTAAACGACCATTTTATCTTCTTTCGCTCCGCCGCGAGGCACATGCGGTTCTCCAGCTCCCGCGCAGCTCCCACAAAATTAGTGCCACAGTCACTATATAATAGTGAGCAACGTCCGCGTCGGGCCACAAAGCGTCGCAACGCAGCGAGGAAGGAGTCCGTAGACAACGAAAAGGCTATTTCCAGGTGTATTGCCTTAACCGCGAAGCAAACGAAGAGGCATACATACACCTTGAAGGAGGAGACTCCCCGAGCTCGACGAGTAACCATCGCGAATTGCCCGGCAAAATCTACGCCGGTTATCGAAAATGGCTTGGCTTTGCTGACTCTCTCGACCGGTAGACTCGCCATGACGGGTTGGGCAGCACGCGGGTTAGCCCGGAAGCACTTATGGCAACCCGAGAGAACGCGTTTGATTGCGCGGTGTACTCCGAGGATCCAAAACCGTTGTGCGAGAAAATATTGCATCGTGCGTCTACCCGGATGGAGATGAGCACGGTGCACCTGTTCCACAACGAGCTTCGTAAGCCTGTGTCTATTAGGCAAGAGAGCAGGGTGTTTGGTCTCGAAAGGCAGTACCGAGTGTACGAGCCTACCGCCCATCCTGAGAATGCCCGCAGGATCGAGAAAAGGAGCGAGTTTTCGAATCGGTTTGGAGGTCTTCTTCCCGCTCCTAAGTCGCTCTATTTCATCACGAAAGACCTCTAATTGTACGAGTCTTACTATAACTAATAACGCGGAATGCAATTTAAGTTGATCCACGGCCAAGGTCGCTGGTACCGGCTTGGCATTATAACTATTTGTAAATCTTAAACTATACGCTACTATTCTACAAATCTTATTTAATGACGAGAATCTATCTAGTAACGAAGCTATGGAGTTAGGTGGCTCGAGCGCGACGAGAGATACGATCCTCTCCTCCTCGCTTGGAAGAGATTCCTCCAAAAGTATAGGTTCGGCTTGGGGCTCGAAGTCTAGCAGCCACTCGGGGCCCCTTCACCACATCGAATTAGCCACGAGCTCGCGGGGATAAAGTCCACGAAAACAATTATCCGCCGGGTTAAACTCAGTGGCGACGTGTCCCCAAGCCGAGACCGAGACCTCCCCTTGTATCCGAGCAACGCGATTGCGAACGAAGGTCTTCCATCGGTGCGGGTAAGAAGGGATCCAGTATAGAGCCACCGTGGAATCGGACCAGACATATTCAGCAACGAATTCTATGTGTCCTAGTAGAACCCGATGGACGTAAGCGATTAATTTAGCGAGGAGCAGCGCTGCGCAGAGTTCTAAGCTGGGTAGAGAAATGGCGAGTAATGGAGCCACCTTAGACTTGGCACAGAGGATTGTTATTTTAGCCTCGGTGGGAGTGACAATACGCAAATACACCACGGCTCCGTAACCCTGTTCGCTCGCGTCGCAAAACCCGTGTAATTCCCGACGAATGTCATCACCCGCGGGGAGTGTGCGAGGTATACGGAGGGAGGCCAGCGCGTCAAACTCCGATTGATAGCGCTCCCACTGGCGACGAACATCTAATGGGGGTTCGTCGTCCCACTCGAGTTTCAGGGTCCACAAGCGCTGTATCAATCGCTTCGCGGTAAAGTTAACGGAGCCAGGAATCCCAAGGGATCAATTCAGCTACGTATACAAGCACTAAGGTAAAGTCATCGAAAAGTGAATACTTTACAAGATATTTCATATTTTATATTAAAAATATTATGACAAAATTTAAAATATCTCAGTAAATTCTTAACAAAAGATAACTTTGTTATAGTGTTTTAAAAACGTCGTGACAAGGGCTACAAGGATATGCAATAGAAATAGAGGCTTTTATATAAAAAATTTAGATCAAAAGCACCTTAAATTTTTTAAATAAAACACCATAGGGGGTTAAATAAAAAATAGTTTTTTTTGCATATTTTTGTAGTCCTTGTCGAGACATTTTTAAAACACTATAATAAAGCTCTCTTTCGTTAAGAATTTTCTGAGATATTTTAAATTTTGTCATTACATTTTTAATATAAAATATGAAATATTTCGTAAGGTATTTACTTTTCGATGACTTTACCTTAAAACTTTTATACGTAGAATAATGAAAGGAATCGAATGATGTAAAAAAAATAGACAAATTAATTTTAAAAAATTTAATAATTAAAGGAAACGCCAAATTTGGTCGGGACTGGATATTGGTTGTCCAATAAATTCGTGAATTTATAAGTACAAATCATCACTCTAGTAAACCACGCGCCGTTACTTACGGACTTACGTAGCCACAACTAAAGCTAGAAAGAGTACATATTCTCACACAATTAAATTGAAAATTAATTTAATTGTCCACTAACACTCGTTAGTATATTCGAAAAAGGACGGGATATGTATAGAAGGATATAGGGTAATAAAGAAAATGTTGCGAAAAAATATCACCCCAGCCAGGATTCGAACCTGGACCTCCCTGCTTTCCGGGCGGGCGTCTCACCTATTCGACCACTGAGGCATGTGGTGATATTTATCGCAACAAACTATTTAACAGAGGAAGAACGTCTTTTTCCGGCGACGTATATAACAATAAGCAAATTTAAAGTACGACCGTATATAAGATAATAATCAATAATTAAAGGAAACGCCAAATTCGGTCGGGACTGGATATTGGTTGTCCAATAAATTCGTGAATTTATAAGTACAGATCATCACTCTAGTAAACCACGCGCCGTTACTTACGGACTTACGTAGCCACAACTAAAGCTAGAAAGAGTACCCACACAGAACATAATATCTAATAGATATCTAATAGATATCTTCAATGAATATCCATGATATCTACGAGATATCCATTAGATATCTATTAGACATCCAAATGTCCGCAATTCGAGATCTAATAGATAGCCACTGGATATCCATAAAAATATCCACTGGATATCCATACCATATCCAGTGGATATTTATACAGATAACTACATAAATATCCATTGGATATCGTATGGATGTCCAGTGGATATTTTTATGGATATCCAATGGATATCTAATAGACCTCAAATTGCGGACATTTGGATGTTTAATGGATATCTAATGGATATCTCGAAGATATCATGGATATTCATTGAAGATATCCATTAGATATCTATTAGATATTATGTTCTGTGTGAATATCGATTAGATATCTGCGTGGATATCCACTGGTTGTCTTATATATGTCTATTATCCTATATAATAAATAGGATAAGTTGGTTATAAAATAAAAACAAAATATAGTCTTATATGTTTATATCATCGCAGTAATGTTGCTGAAAAAGATATGTCTTGCGGATGCCATGATTTTGCTTTGCCTGGACCTGCTTATATTCGCTTTCAACTGAAATTTACTTACGAGTTAATCACACCATTATGCGCCATCTATCGGTGTCATTACAAGCTACCACGGAAAGATGCGCTACAGTGCATCTTTCTGAAAATATCTCAGGAAATTCTTAACAAAAGAGAGTTGCATTATAGTGTTTTGAAAACGTGAATAATATTTTGAATAATATTATTCAAGTTTTTTCTTTAAACCTCCACCATTTCTTTATTTTCAAACATAAATTATTTCTGGAGGTTTACGCTATAGCGACACTCATACTAATCAAGAATCTTTTTTTTTTTTTGTTTCAGATGATTTTACGAGCAGTTACAATGCCCGCAGTGGAACAACCTTTTTTTTTTACTTGTTCGCATTGTTGTATTTTCCATTAAATAAACTAGACTAAAAATTCTACAAAAAATATGTTTTGTTGTTTAAAGCATGCCTAATAAGTACTAAAAACATTCATTCAATTATCTGCATTGGTATTGCCAAAAAAAAATTCATAAAAATAGCGAATTTTTCGAGCGTTCAAAGTGAGATGACCCCTTAAGGTAAAGTTATCAAGAAGTGAATACTTTACGAGATATTATATGTATATTGTATATTAAAAATATTATGACAAAATTTTTAATGTCTCAGAAAATTCTTAACAAAAGAAAACTTTATTATAGTTTTTTAAAAACGTTTTGACAAGGGCTACAAGAATATGCAATAAAAAATTGGGGCTTCTATATAAAAAATTTAAGGTACTCTTGATCAAGAGCATCTTAAACTTTTTAAATAAAACCCTATAGGGGGTTAAATAAAAAATAGTTTTATTGCATATTCTTGTAGCCCTTGTCGAGACGTTTTCAAAACACTATAATGCAACTCTCTTTTGTTAAGAATTTTCTGAGATATTTTCAGAAAGATGCACGGTAGCGCATCTTTCCGTGGTAGCTTGCAATGACACCGACAGGTGGTGCATAATGGTGTGATTAACTCGTAAGTAAATTTCAGTTAAGAGCGAATATAAGCAGGTCCAGGCGAAGCAAAATTATGACATCCGCAAGACATATTTTTGCCAGCAACATTGCTGCGATGATATAAAGACTATATTTTGTTTTTATAAATTTATAACCAACTTATCCTATTTATATAAGATAATAGACATATATAAGACAGTCAGTAAATATCCACGCAGATATCTAATCAATATTCACACAGAACATAATATCTAATAGATATCTAATGGATATCTTCAATGGATATCCATGATATCTACAAGATATCCATTAGATATCCGAATGTCCGCAATTCGAGGTCTAATAGATAACCACTGGATATCCATAAAAATATCCATTGGACATCCATACCATATCCAGTGGATATTTATATAGTTATCTGCATAAATATCCACTGGATATGGTATGGACTATGGATGTCCAATGGATATTTTTATGGATATCCAATGGCTATCTATTAGACCTCGAATTGCGGATATTTGGATATCTAATAGATATCTAATGGATATCTCGTAGATATCATGGATATTCATTGAAGATATCCATTAGATATCTATTAGATATTATGTTCTGTGTGGGTAATTTGCCTCCACTAACTGGATTCGTGTTCAGTATGTATTACTCTTTATAATCACGCACCTCGAGATTTGGAGAGCAAATATTATTGCAGATATTACAAAATTTCCACGCGCAGAAAATTTCACTTTTACCTTCCGAAAACACGTTTGCCCTCGTAAAAATCATAACACGGCAGGTAACCTGCCGAAACTCCGTTGGTCACATGGGTACCATAAGCAGCGTTTACAATGTTAATAGCGAGTTTGCACAATATACAGGTTCCGAGATATTTGACTTGACGATTTCACTCCGAAGACGTTTTCGCCGGTCTCCCTTACTTATTTTAACGATTTTCTTGAATTAAGATTTTGCGCTCTGGCTGTTTTTTGGGAATACAAAAAATTTCTCACTTCCTTCACATCTTTATGTTTTTTATTGAGATGACAACTCAATTTTGTTTGTTCTGTTTGACAATAAATACAAAAATCTTATTTCTAGATTCCACAGTTTTTACGAACATGTTTTTATCATCCAGTGCGTTATGTTCAAATAAAGTTTCCACAGTAGTACTTTGTGATGATTTAGATAAATTTTGATGTTTTTTTATCTTTTATAGAAGTTTCCGAATTTGGCTTGTTTTCTATCTCACTATTTGTAGAAGTATCTGAATCAGGTGTATAAAAAAAAATCACTTGCTTTGTTGATTGAAATAGTATGATTTGTTTCTTTAAAAAAAAATAATAATATACTTACTATTATTTTCTTTTAATTTAATACAATAGTTAGTATCTACAGGGTGTTCCAAAACTCATAATACCCTTTTGTAGGGGTGAAAGAGAGTAAAATTTTGAGACAAAAGTTTCTCTGTCACTCTTCTCTTCGGTCATTATTCACGTATAAAACTTGACTTTTATACGCAAGCCTTTAATATCTACATCGCCGTGGAAAATGTCATTGATCGCGAGTCATTAATCCTGCGAAATTGATTAATGTTCTCTCTAATAAGCAAGCGCCATTCACAGCCGGGTGGTCCGCTGTCTCGATGGACGCGCTGCTTTTGTATAGGTTGTCTGTGGGCTGGGCGGCCTGTGGTGCTGGTGTTCGCTCTGTGGGCGATTGCCTTTTTCTGCCAAGATGCAGCAAGAGGTTTGTTACGAAAGAAAATATAGCTCCCAACAAATGCACACTCCATCCATAGACGGAGTGGAGAGCATATCCGTGGATGATGGTATCTGCAACAGTTTTAATAGCTTTGATTACTAGCCAAATCTCGATGAGTCCGGCGGTGGCTGTACCGAATTTCAGGAATCCGCCTCAGAATCGCTCTGCTGTTGTTCCAGCAATCCTGCTGACGGCATCTTCGTCCAAGAGATTATTAATGGAAAATCCGTCTAAGGGCACGCGGTGTCCCGCAGCGGCCTTGGCAAAATTCTTCATCTGACAATGAGTGTGGTGTTCGACCGGGAACATGATGTGTTCCCGTAGACGACTGAGATCCTTTTCGGTGTAAATCCCGCTGTTAGCGAGATATCCGATATTGTTGTAGTGCCATTCGGGCAGTAAAAGCGGTTTTAGGGTCTGCGGGGGTCTCACCGCGGCTGGCAGCGGAGTCAAACTGACTCACCCTCCTCTCATCAGGTACATTACAGGGATAAGAGGGCTGCAGTCGCTCGCTATTCCGGTAGGGGAGACCCGGGCAAGACCGTCAGTTTTTTTTCGGTTCCGATTTTTAACAACAAAATAAATAATTTTAGTTAAATGTGGTATACGATTGTAAAGAGTGAACCTTTAGCTACAAAATTTATATGGAAAATTTTTTTCTACGTCGCTTTATTTAACCGGTATAGAGCAAAAACGACAACGGTGGAAAAAT
Organism: Leptothorax acervorum; assembly: GCA_035220615.1. NCBI lineage: Eukaryota > Metazoa > Arthropoda > Insecta > Hymenoptera > Formicidae > Leptothorax > Leptothorax acervorum. Next base: position 67,213 of record JASTWQ010000482.1, on the reverse strand, counting down.
TGAGATCTCAAAAATGGCAGGGTGGAATCGTCACTCCACAAATACATAATTTCGATTATGAAAATTGATAGGATACATTTTATTAATTATTTGGTAATAGAAAAATGTAAACATTTATTAATTAGTGTTAAAAAATTTCATTATTTTGTGTTTGTGTGTGTGTGTACGGATTCTATAACTCAAGAACTAATCAACCAAATATTAAAGAAAAATATATGAAATAGGGGTAGAAAAGACTGAAAAATACAGGGTGTTTGAAACAAAAGTACCCAGCCGAAAAATGGGGGTAGATTGGGTCAAACCGAGACGAAAAGTCATGTACCATTTTGCAAGATTCGCAATAGTTAGCGAATTATTAATTGATACGTCTGAGCAAATGAGCGCATGAGAAGCGGTAGGCCGAACTCGGCAGACATGTAAAATACCATTTAATACCATAAAATGGTATTTTACGTGTCTGCCGAGTTCGGCCTACCGCTTTTCATGCGCTCATTTGCTCAGAAGTATCAATTAATCATTCGTAAACTATTGCGAATCTTACAAAATGGTACATGACTTTTACGAATTATTTACACAAGTTTCAGGTTTGATCGCCCACGAAATATTAGACATGAACGATAATGAAAAAACTACACTGGATTCGTGTTCGGCATGCATTACTCTTTATAATCACGTACCTGGAGATTTGGAGAGCAAATATTATTGCAGATATTACAAAATTTCCACGCGCAGAAAATTTCACTTTCACCTTCCGAAAACACGGCAAGTAACCTGCCGAAACTCCGTTGGTCACATGGGTACCATAAGACGCGTTTACAATGTTAATAGCGAGTTCGCACAATATACAGGTTCCGAGATATTTGATTTGACGATTTTACCCTCTGGACGGTTTCGCCCGGGTCTCCCCTATGTGTAATCACTCTAGTTTTGGGTGTTAGAAAGGCAGACTGATTATTAATCGGTAATTATAGGAAACAGTTCTACGTTGACCTTTTGGCGACTTCGGTGGGTATACATCTGGTGATGTAAGCCACCTCTCCGGCGATCACGGCCATATAGCCCGGTCCCTTCATTAGGTAGTAAGCAAGAGATCCGGTTTGATGTAAGCCAACGACAGGGCGTTTTTAAGTACTTGCTGTTCTAACTGACATTTTTGATAGATAATGTTTTGATAGAGAGTGTTAATTTGGTGCTTAATATGCTTTTCAACGTAAATAAATTTGAAGTTTATATAGACAAATGCGTCGAGATTATTAGCGAGAATCCGCAAACTGGTTGTTCTTGGTTGTTTCGACAATCACGAGTTTAATATGTTCAGTCTGAATCAGTATAAATTCGCAGATAGATCTTTTAGACTTCTTTGACAAGGCGAACGTCGTGTCTTCCAAGGTAAGGAAGTAAATGATAGGGTAGCGAGATACCGGGTCGAAAATTTTGGTAGCAATCCCTTGGTAAAGTACATCGTTACAGTGAAATTTACAAGAATTCTCAGGTCTTAGATGTTAAAGGCGTGCGTATAAAAGTCAAAAGACCAGAATACATTAGATCCGTCCTCATCGGTGCACGTAAGCTCTGAAATTGTGCAATGGGTGCTGGATCGTAGAATTATTAGGTCTTGTGATGGTTTTGTCGTGGCGTGGTAGCTTTTGTAAGTTATTTAGATTGATCCTTCGACGACAACGTTGTTCTAGGTGCCATAGGGGTCAGAGTATTGAGACCCGTGGCACGTCTATGGCAACGATACCAGCAAGAGTTATGGTTCGATAGTTAGTGGAATTTGGGTCTAAGTCGACGATCAGTACGGACTGTCCATAAGAAATTCTTTGCGTGGCATGTAGTTTGGAGCACGTCGTCTGGTCGATGTCGACGAGGTATTTACGGTAGCCTCCCTGCACCAGAGATACATGCGAGTACATGCCGCAGTAAGGAATGTGTCGGTCAATTTCGATTTTACAGGCATGGACAAATGTTCCGGCATATTTGGCTGTTTGGAGAAGTTGCAGGTACACAGTGATAGCGTTCGGCTTGTCGTCAGGTGCGTGGCATTCGCCGACGTCCAGAAGAGAAACAGTAGTTGAATTGAAGCTGGATCCTCTACAGTCGTAGTCCAAGAGGGCCTCGGAGATTCGAAGGAGCATGCCCACCAGAAAAATTGGACCCATCTGAAATAATAAACGCATTTCACCCGGATTCCTTATAGTACGCCTTTCTAAAGCGGTTCGTATGCACTAATTTACTAGTTCTATTTATTTGCAAGAAAACATTATGATAGTCGAGCACTTTGATGATTTTAAATGGACGTATTTGTCCAATTTTGACTTCTTTTGATTCAGTAAGGAGGCTTAATCACCCAATTCAAAGGTCTGCTGATTAATTCTTTGATCGTAATATTTCTTGGACCTTAGCTTAGCCCGCTCTAAATTTCGTTTGGCGTCAGCCTGTAGCTCGTATATGCAGTCAAACAATTTGATGAGGTGATGGTTATACGTCTTCGGATCTCCGTCGTACGCGAGCTACGAGGGTGTGCGTGCAGCTCGACTATACACAAGTTTGTGTGGCGTGTACCTCGTGCCTTCGTGCACTGAGGTACTGTGTGGTCAGCCGTTGGTTCCGGTTCATCGACGAGGGTTACTGGTATCGGAGGAGTGATAATTACGGTAGGGAGTTCCGGAAATAATTTCCTAGGCCTGTCCCTTCCTCGTTTGACGGGTTCGTTGCCGGTAGGGACGATTACGGGAGGAGGTTCTAGTGATTGTTTCCTAGGCCTGCCTCTTCCTCGTTTAACGGGTCCTGCTGTCGCTTTGGCCACAATTGCGGGTGGTTCTTCAGGGTTGTCATTATTCCCGAGTTCCCCGTTATCTTGTGTGCGGTCGGGGCGGTCTGCGGCGTCATCTGTTCCGACGTCGTTATTGTTGCGAGACTGCTCGTTTATTCCGCCTTCTCCTCTGTTATCGCTTTCTTTGTTCTCCTGATCTACGCGACCGGCTGCGTTTTGCTGGCTGTAAAATAGCGTGTGGGTTTCAGGCGGGTCGCGGAACCGCACTCTTCCTTTACGCGGTCTATATGTATAGCGAGGCGACGGTTAATGAGTTAATATTTCTTTAGAAACTTTATCAGGCAAAAACACGACCGGAGGTGCCGATTGTGTTTGTCCTCAATCTTGTTCTGGAGCTTGTCCTTGATCGCTTTCGTCGATGCTTCTTTTACAGGGGAACTTGACAGAATGGGACTCGCGGGCACGGTTGCTCCAACTGCAGCTCCTGTAGTCGTTATTGGTATTGTTTGATCGGGAGTCTTCACGGTCCCAACCGATCCACGGAGACTCGCTTCCTGGATTAAGACGCCTTCTTTTCCTGACAGGATATAGTTTGAAGGTGGTGGTCGGTTTAATAGATAAAAGTATATCTTTTACTTCTTCTTCTGTGACGTCGACAATTTCGGTAATAATTATTTCTCCTGCCGGCGCAGATTCCCGAGGTGGGTTTCTTTAGAGAGCGTCGGCGTTATTATTTGCGCTGCCGCGCTTGTAGACTACCTCGTAGTTATACTCTTCTAACTTCAGGCGCCAGCGCATTAGCCGAGACGTTGGATCCTTCACCCTATGCATCCAGGTAAGCGGCTGGTGGTCGGTGACGAGAGTAAATTTTTGCCCGTAGAGGTAGAGGCGGAAGTGGTTGGTGCAGTAGATGATGGCAAGGAGCTCCTTCTTTATAGTAGAGTAGTTTTTTTTGGCGGGGTTGAGAATCCGCGAGGCATATGCGATAGGCAGATTTTTGTCGCCGTGTCTCTGGCTCAGTACGCAGCCAACTGCAAAATTCGAGGCGTCAGTCGTGAGGATAAGAAGTAGAGAGAATTTCGGATATTGCAGGATAGGCTCGCTATAGAGTGCTTCCTTTAATGCGGCAAAGGCGTCTTGTTGTTCCTTATTCCATGTGAAGGGCATTTCCTTCTTGGTGAGCTGCGACAATGGTTTCGCCACCTGCGAGAACCGCGATATAAAACGGTGGTAATACCCTGCCAGTCCGAGGAACTGGCGCACGTTTTTTAGGCTCCTTGGTGGTGGAAAATCCTTGACTGCTGAAATCTTCTGCGGATCGAGCCTGACACCGTCCTCGCTAATGACGTGCCCGAGGTAAATTACCTTGCGACGCAAGAATTCGCACTTTTTGGGTTGCAGCTTGAGGTTGACTTTTCGCAACCGTTCCATCAATTTCTCCATTCTAATGGCATGTTCTCGGAGCTGGCATAGACCACGATGTCGTCCATATAGACGAAGACACCTTGGAGACCGGCTAGGACCTGATCTATCAGGCGCTGAAAAGTCGCGGGTGCGTTTTTCAGCCCGAATGGCATCCTTTCGAACTGGAAGTGCTCTTGTGATGTAGAGAACTTATGGGCGTCGTTGGGATCCATCGGTATTTAATGGAACGAGCTGGCAAGATCCAGAACCGAAAAATATTTGGCTCCGCCCAGCTAGTCGAGGATGTCGCAGCTGTTACGCATGGGATAAGCGTCGCCCACCGTTTTCCCATTCAGGTCCCTATAGTCGATTACTGTCTTCCAGCGTTTATTGCCGTGGGAATCTGCCTTTTTAAAGACGATCCAGAGTGGTGAATTGTATGGAGATGTGGAAGGCTTTACGATGCCTTCCTTCACTAGTTTCGCGATCTGCCGATTTATCTTTTGTTTGTGAATCGAAGAAAACCGATACTGCTTATTGTTAGTGTGGATAGACGTGTCGTCTCTCGTCACGATCTTGTACGCAATCACGCTTGTTTTTCCCAGATACTCCGTAGGTGGGTGGAACCTGTCGTGGTGTCTCTTTATTAGACTTACGATACTTCTCCTTTCTTCGTCGTTCAGGTACTTTAGGCGTAACAGATTTATGACCTCCGTTGTCCTCGAACAGCCTTTACGTTTAGGTGCTTGCGTCTCGCTTTCCTTGTCCATCGCCGGCGCTTGTTCAGCGGATTCACGTGGCTGTAGAAGCATGGACTATATGAATACCGTTTTAACCTTTACATTGTACACCCAGTCTGTCAGACCGCTATAAAAACTTTAACTGCAAATAATTTTTTATTAATGGAAAAAATAGCTTCAGCTTCTTAGTAGCTTCCTATCTCAATATCTGCGACTAACACACCACGTTTTCAACTTTTTTCCATCGATACAATCATTAAAACAACCCTAAATGTGCAAAATGTGATGTACGTCTTCAATGTTCGTTAAAAGTTTGTTTACATTGTTCAAATGGTATGCCAGATGTTTCAAGAGAAAGTGCAGAGCTCCTTTTAAAAAAATGTTTATAAGAATATATTATTAATTTATTTAATTATTTCTTCTAACAGTTTGTGAGAGACAGCGTTAAATATTTGTACTTAAGAAGTCGCAATTTTATGATTTAAAACTTAAATTTTAAGTGTTTTCATGAAAAAAATGTTATAAATGTAAAATAACAATTACATAAAATAACAGTGCACTTTTACTCTAATGTCCCAATCGTAATAAGTGTCTTATGAGGTTAAAACAGCAAATAAACGACGGAGACGAGATAGTGGTCTGACAAACCGGGGGTTACAGTTAACGCACATTTTTGGAGGTGTACAGTGTAAAGGTTAAAATTGTAGAGATGCCTAAAGCGTAGTCTACAATGAGAATTTAAAACGTAAAATTTAAGCTCTAAGCCATAAGAAATTGACCAATCACAGTCAATTGTTCTTCTCACATTCGACTGTGATTTGTCAATTTCTTACGGCTTAATTCTTAAAACTTAAATTTTATGCCTTAAATTCTCATTGTAGACTCCGCTTAATTTATAATACAAAAAAGAAAGTGTAGGAGTGTAGGAATAATATTATATTAAGACAATTATAAATAAAGAAACACATTTTTTCAAACCATATGTCATTTTATTTTACATATTTCTACATTTTCTTTACTGCTTAATTTATAAATTTTTTCTTTTTTCTTAAGAATATTATTTTGTACAATTTAATATCTAAAAAAGTCAAACAAATAAATTTTATATTTTGTTATATTTGGCATGAAGCTCATATCAGACTAGCGGCTCACGGCCGCGACTGCGATTGCGATTTCGTCTCTTTACCAATGAGGAAGAAGCTGCTGGCAATTCGGGCATTTCTCATTGGTGCCCATATTATGGGCTTGAGTTTGTTTTATAATATGTTGCCATGGTGGCCATGTTGCTTCTTGCATTTCGGATAAATTTCTGATTGGTCAAAGGAAGTTACAACTGCGCATCCTTGGAAATGCTACACTTGTCTTTTTACATCATGTGTCCTCGCACCTTCTTACGCATGTGCGGAAACCAATAAACTTTCATTATATTAATAGAGACATTGTTCTGTGTCGACGTAAATTGTTTAAGATTTACGCCGTGGTTTGTTCTTTATTGTTCGAGTTCACTGGATAATTAATTGTCACGGAACCGTTTATATTCACACAAGCCGTATTGTTTATTAAATTCTTTGTACAGACGATATACACTGTCTCGTATTCTTTTCGCGACAACGCCTAGGGGCTATTGCCCTGAGTCTACGACAAACTATGACAACGCCTGGGAGATACACGGTAATATCTCTGATTCTTTTCGCGACAACGCCTAGGGGCTATTGCCCTGAGTCGACAACAAACTATGACACCGCCTGGGAGATATACGTAATATCTCTGATTTGTAGTCACGCACGCAAAAGATCTTTACTGACTGAAATTCTAAGCGCGAGTGTTTCTTGAGCCAAATTCGCGAGGCATTATATATTCGAATCCCCACTTGGGACCATTAGATCAGTCGGACCGCAAGTTTTCAGATCCTTCCGTCAAAGGACGCCGATTAGAGATGCCGCTATGCTTTGACGCGGTCGCTTTCTTTAATGCGGAATCTTGGCATAATATCAGTAAAGATCTTTATAGGTGTGCTTGTGTGACCGTGTGTCAGCGTGTATGTGTACGTATGGAAGCGTGATATTGTTATTTGATCATTCGCTTGCTCGCATATTCGTATATTCGCATATTTGCATATTTGTATATTCGCATGTTTGTATATTCGTATATTCGCATGTTTGTCTATTCGTATATTCGCATGTTTGTATATTTGTATATTCGTATAGTCGTATATTCGCATGTTCGCATATTCGCATAGTCGTGCACGACCGAACATACTCCCCCCGTTGAGAGGGTACCGATCAATTCTTAGATTGGTGTAGCGCATAATGAATGTGATATGTATATATGTAACATAGATTGAAACGTATGTCATTGCAACGCATAATGCAATGTTAGTTACGATATCTATTGCTTTCGAAGCATACATCATAACGATAGCGTCTTTGAATTATTGTGAGATTGGAAGAGGGCACATATGTTTTGTGGCTCTCTTCATTTCTCCCTTGGTTGTTTTAACATCAACCGCTCGTGTGACGCCGTCCTCTCCTGGATATAATTTCGCAATTCTGCCCAATGCCTATTGCGTACAGGGAAGATGTTTCTCCTTGATTGGCACTATAATACCAATTCTGAGTTCCGGGCCGTCTTTAACCCATTTGGCGCGACTTTGAAGCTCGTTCAAGTATTCAAGATACCAACGTGCCCAAAATTCTTGTTGCACCTTCGTTATATGTTGCTAGGTTGATAGACGATTTGCTGGAACAGATTGCAAATTGCGCTCCGGGAGAGCAGTTATTGGCTTGCCGATTAAATAATGAGCGGGAGTCATAGCGTGCATGTCGTTCGGATCGGCAGTTAATGAAGTGATAGGTCGAGAATTGACGATACCTTCTATTTCGATGACGAACGTGTTTAATTCGTCAAATGTAAAGAGTGCATCGCTTACTAGTAAATATAAGATTTATCATTTTAACATGTATACCGCTTATCATAAAATTTATAAAAGTATTGTGCGCTGTTATTTCATATCTCAGCGCAATGCCTATACCTATTATTTTACCTTTCACAATCAGTCACATTTCTTGATATATTATACTGGCAATGAAGTTAAAGTTATTTTAAAATACGAAATCGTTTGTTGCAACACACCTTATCTTCTCGTCTTTGATGCATTTATATCCAAGTGTTAAAGTGACCTTTGCATAACTCAAAACTATATATATCTTAATAAAAGTTTCAAAAAAAATTCAATAGCATATTTGAAATTCACAAAAGAGTAGAAATCAAAAGGTGTGTTACTTGTAAGACCAGCTGTATAATGTGTTGCGTTACTTCCATATTTTTTTTTACGATAGCAATTTCATTATTGTCTCTTAAATCGTTATAAATACGCTGAATTTGTTTCATTAAGCACTTTACCGCTTTGCTATTAACCTAAAAGGAATTATATTTTATGACAATGCCGCTGGAACTAATAGCGGGATATAAAATTTTTATAATGACTTCTGCAGTACATTTTGAAGTCAAAATTGTTGTAAGCTATAAGTAATAAATTTCTTTACGAACTTAGAATAAAAAAACGTTCTTATACCTAACTTCCACATATTGTAAGCTATTCTTAGTTATCTTTCTATACATAAAACAATGTTAAATAAGATGTTCATAATTTCTTTATATTATTATAGTTGTAACGTAATTAACATATAATAGATTAGAACATAATTGCATTATAATTACACGCGTACGTAAATGTATGTGTGCATTTACACAGATTCACCAAAGAATAATATCATTGACTATTTATTATTTACCAGTTCTGAAATTTAAGCTAAAATATTGTTTTATTTAATTACTGCATTGACATATTCTATCACTCCACTAACACTTTCAAGAGAACAATAAATACAAATTGCCTTTATAGATGTGAGACGTGTGACATCAAGATTGTTCTGGTCTACAATAGGATTTAAATTAATGATTCTGCTCTTGCGTATGATGAGTATCTCTCGATTATGCTAAAATCTTTAAACTTCGTTGTTAGACAAGTATTTCTCTTTAATTCGGACACTTCAATAGTTTGTAGATTTTCATTAGGCCAGTTGTTTTCGTTTTTGCTTAACCAAGAAGGTCCTATTCGCTTTTTAATGTTTCGCAAGAATGCGTGAGGTAATTGACCTCTAGAAATTGCGTCGGCTGGATTTTCATTTGTACTCACATCGTGCCATGTAATTGATTCCGGACGTTTCTGAATTTTTCCGACGTGATTCGTTATATAAGTTTTAAGTATATGTGGAGAAGTTTCCAGCCAATGTAATACGATTGTCGAATCGCACGAAAAATTTATCTTATTCGGTGAGAACTTCCATGTGCTATTTACTTCGCGAAATAATCGTGCTAAAAGTAATGCACCGCATAATTTGAGTCGCGGGATCGTGAGTGGTTTAATCGGAGTCACTCTGAATTTAACGCATAATATTCTGCTGGTTATTCTTCCGCTTCTCCGACCGATCGAATGTATTAACATGCTTCGTAACCCGACTTGCCGGCATCGCAAAACCCGTGTATCTGGATGTCATGACAATTTTCTACTAATATTTTTCGATCGAAAGTGACTCGATTTAACGATCCTAATTGTTGCTTAAATTGTGACCATTGTGTATAAATATACTGTGGAATTGACTCGTCGCACTGTATTCGAGCCTTCCACACGTCTTGTATTAATGGTTTAGCGTACAAAACTACCTTTCCTAAAAGACTTATCGGATCATACATTCTTGCTATTTCCGATAAAATTTTTCTTTTTGTCCACGTTTCTGAAGCCTTAATCGGTTGTATCGAATAACATATCTTGTCGTCGTAAGTATTCCAATAAACGCCTAATGTATGTAACTCTTGATTGTCGGTAAGCATGTAATTAGCGTGTAACGCGTGATTTCGTAAATCCTTGACGGCGCGTGGATCATTTGACGTTCATTGTCTAATGTGAAATCCTCCGCGCAATAATCAACGCAATTATTTCGTCTCTGATGTCTCGAACCTGTTCGATGGATTCGCCGCCGGTTAATAGATTATCTACATATAATTCCCTTTTAAGGATATTAGCCGCTCTCGTATATATGTAACCCTCATCATCCGTTAAATTTTGTATGGTGCGAATTGCGAGGAATGGAGATGATAATACTCCAAATGTACGTGTGTTTAATTGATATGTTTGTATTCTGCCGTCCTCGCGCCAAAGATTACGCTGATATCGGCGATCTTGTTCGTGTATCAGTACCTGGCGATACATTTTTTCTGTATCCGCGGTTATTACGTAATTGTACGTGCGAAACCGAATTACGTGCGAAAAGAGTTTGTCTTGAATCGTGAACCCTACTAATAAGACGTCGTTTAAAGACACACCGTTACTCGATTTTGCGGACGCATCGAACACGACTCGAACCCTAGTAGTATTACTGGATTCTTTTAGAACCGCATGGTGAGGCATGTAGAATCCGTCGTCATTGGGATTTTCTATTAGAGTCATATGTCCTAATTCTTCGTATTCGTTAATTATACGCGTGTATTCTATCTTCAGAATTGGATCGTGCTCTAATTTACGTTTTAATGTTGATAATCGTTTTAATGCAATAGATCGTGACTCGCCGATAGAAATGTTTGACTCGCGAAACGGTAAACGAACTACGTACCGACCGTCGCAATTGCGCGTGACGGTTCTCGCGAGATGTGCTTCACATTCGATCTCTTCTTCCGTGGTCGATCTATCCACTGAAACTTCTTCGATTGTCCAAAATTTCGTTAATTGAGTGTTTAGATCTGTCAAATAAGACGCCGACCCTTCTGTTAAAATTGGAGAAGACGTGTTACCGGCAATAATCCATCCTAATCGCGTTTTTTGTAAATATAGATCGTGTTTGTGACGCGATAAATTGATCTGACCGACCGATAGCCTAGACAGTGTAGCACCCGAACCGATTAATATATCGATGGGACGTGGCACATGAAATTCCGGATCCGCGAGTTTTATGTTCGGTGTTATTTTTATTTGATTTCGCGGGAAAACTTCGGCCGGAACAAGAATTGCAATGGTTGTAAGCGTTAAACCTGTCAAATCCTTGTGGAAATTATCGCGTATTGAATGTGTCATAATCTGTATCATGCCTTTAGATGTAGAATTCGTAGTATCGACGGAATCAATAGGGATCGATTGCGGGATCGTTCTTATGCCTAAATGTTTTACGACGTTTTCTGAAATGAAATTTGCGGAGGAGCCTGTATCTAATAACGCGCGGCACCTTATTGGAATGTAATGCTTATCGTAGATATATACTAGTGCGCTTGTTAATACTTGCGGTGTTATTTCCGCCTTTATTGTCGCGACGTTTATTTTGCTCCTTCCGCGTACGCCGTCTAATATAAGGGTTCTTTTCACTTCATACGCGCGCTCTAATAGTTCTCACGCTCTCGAATAACTAATTCCGTCGATCTCGAAAATTCTTAATTTATTCGCGGCTTTACCCTTCAATGCTGTTTTTAGACAATACAATTTATCTATATCAGAGATATCCGAATGCCGGTCGTTTAACTTACGAAACGCGTTTCTAAATGTCAACCAATTCTCGTATTTACCGTCGAATGTCGGTAGCGGTGCTTCTGGTAATTTAATCCGTCGCCCTTTGCTCGATGCTACCGGTTCCGTTTCCTCGGTTCGGACTTCGCTATTCGAGCCGTCCGCCACCGAATAATTTGCTGGCTTCAAAATATTCTCAATTTTGGACGCGAGTGTATAGAAACGTTCTTGGATGTTTATGAATTCATCCTGATGAGATTCGTTTGGGTCTAAAATCGTGAGTTCGTCATTGTGTTTCTCGAATGCGTGAAATAATTCTGTTACACGTGTTATGCGTACTCTTAATGTCGTGTTATCTAGCCTTTCCCTTTCGAGAAGATTGGCCAAATTAGTTATCTGCGATTTCAATGACGTTCGTTTTTGAACGAGAATCTTAATCTTATCCGCCATTATTAAACCCGCCGATGAAACTAAGACAAGGATAATACCGAACGACACGCTAGCTATATGATATTAGTAAATACCGTCCCTGTAAAACGTGTGATGTGGGTTCGAGCTCGAGGATGGCGATGATCTCTGCTTCCTTGAACGGATCCTGCGTGAATCGCTGTTTCGCCCCTCTCCAGCCAGGGATCGCGAACCTCACAGGAGGCACCAAAATGTTCTGTGTCGACGTAAATTGTTTAAGATTTACGCCGTGGTTTGTTCTTTATTGTTCGAGTTCACTGGATAATTAATTGTCACGGAACCGTTTATATTCACACAAGCCGTATTGTTTATTAAATTCTTTGTACAGACGATATACACTGTCTCGTATTCTTTTCGCGACAACGCCTAGGGGCTATTGCCCTGAGTCTACGACAAACTATGACAACGCCTGGGAGATACACGGTAATATCTCTGATTCTTTTCGCGACAACGCCTAGGGGCTATTGCCCTGAGTCGACGACAAACTATGACACCGCCTGGGAGATATACGTAATATCTCTGATTCGTAGTCACGCACGCAAAAGATCTTTACTGACTGAAATTCTAAGCGCGAGTGTCTCTTGAGCCAAATTCGCGAGGCATTATATATTCGAATCCCCACTTGGGACCATTAGATCAGTCGGACCGCAAGTTTTCAGATCCTTCCGTCAAAGGACGCCGATTAGAGATGCCGCTATGCTTTGACGCGGTCGCTTTCTTTAATGCGGAATCTTGGCATAATATCAGTAAAGATCTTTATAGGTGTGCTTGTGTGACCGTGTGTTAGCGTGTATGTGTACGTATGGAAGCGTGATATTGTTATTTGATCATTCGCTTGCTCGCATATTCGTATATTCGCATATTTGCATATTCGTATATTCGCATGTTTGTATATTCGTATATTCGCATGTTTGTCTATTCGTATATTCGCATGTTTGTATATTTGTATATTCGTATAGTCGTATATTCGCATGTTCGCATATTCGCATAGTCGTGCACGACCGAACAGACATGGTAGTGTCTCGCAGTGTCTCGCGCCAAGTACGCGCGGAGCGAGACCCCCCGTGTATCTTTACGCCATTATCTATTACCTTATCGATACCTACATGCCCGAGATCATCGTGACACGTTTTATGTTCCACCATGCGTGGAACATAAAATAATAGTTTCTTATTCTTATCTTTTTGGTGTATGTATACTAAACCATCGCACAATTAGCTCGAATAGAATCCTTATTACATTCAATATATATATGCATTATATTACGTGACTAATAGCGCGTTCTTCCTCGACATTTACAATCTAGAAAGTTTCTCCGAGGGTAATGCGCAACGACGGGCAATTCAAAAAATCTCTACACAGTAGAACATTATATCTACATACATATATGCCATAGCGCTATCTGGCACTGTATAAAACTTGAATTTTACACACACTTTTTAACGTCTGTGGAAAATGCCATTGATCTCAAGCCGCAAGTCATTAATCCCGTAAAATTGATTAATATTCTCTTCAATAAGTAAACGCGATTCACCCGGAATAATGCTGCTTTGAACGAGACTATATTGACGATCCCGAATGAATAATCGTGTCAACTACGTGATGACATAAATTTCCATACCGATCTTCCGTTATTAGTTTGTCAGCCTAATTTTTCGCTTGCTCGATAGCGGAGCGGAATTTAGGGTAAACACGCGAGCGATTCTCCGAACAAAGAGCCGCTCGCTTACAGTAGTTGTTTCCTGGAAATCCATAATCTTTAATCTTAAAAGAGTGTTTTACTGTACATTGTGACTATTAATGTTATATTTAGGTTTAATTTTTCCTATATATTGATATTTATATATTTATAAGAATATATGTAACATTTTACACATATTAGTTATTTACACACATTAATTACATACAGTTGGTCACATAAAGGTTGCAACACTTAATTTTTGGATAAGTTTTAAAACGCACAAATATTTTAAAACTACGAACCACTGCCAAAACAAATCACTCATCCAAAAATTAAGTGTTGCAACCTTTATGTGACCGAAATTACATTAATTATAATTATTATTTTACTCATAATAGTATATTTCTTATTGTGCTTTTTACACTTTATTGAACAATTGCCACAATATGATTGCGAATGTATGTACCTACGTGGTGAGAATTTTGGTTATATTATTAAATTCGTTCATTGTATCGAGCTTGTTGTGTGTATTGTCATTTCTTTCTGTCTTTTTGAAATATTTTTATTAAATTGTACATAAGTATATGATTACATCAATTTGCGTTATGGTAAATCTAATTGTGTAGTACAAGTAAAACTTGCAACATTTATATACCTAGTCGAAGGATACGAAAAAGTAACAACTAAAATTTCAAGTTTTGGCTATTATTTATGTAAATGTTATTTTGATTATGCTATAACAGCTGCATCAATAACAGCAGAATTGCCTCAAAAGATAATTTTTATTCGTGACAAATCTATCACCATTTTAATGAAGATTATAATATAAATATTCTTTGCTATTCCTTCTTTATGTGGAGAGTTATTATGTCTTTAGATAAAAATAAGAAATACGCCTATTTTTTATAAATATTCTTTGCTATTCCTTCTTTATGTGGAGACTTATTATGTCTTTAGATAAAAATAAGAAATACGCCTATTTTTTAGTTATTAATTTCAAATTTTGGAAATTGTAGTCGTTATCTGTTTTAATCTTAATTACGAGACGACAGTGATGAACTTTTACTTTATGTCTTTTTATGGCGAACTATATCTTATCTATAAAATAAAGGTTTTGTATTTTCCTTTTTTATTTTTTTGAAATTTTATAGATTTATAATAAGATTATTGCAGAGCTATGATTTTAAAGAAGTATATTCGCTATTGACGTTTTTTATACTTTATTTATATATGCGTGAATGAGGATAGAAGATCATCAAAGATAATGAAATAGAGATGCAATTCTTCGACAGAAAAAACTGCAGCAAAAACGCATTTGCGTTGATTCGCAATTCGTACCAATACGCTCATATGCGTACATGACAGTTGCATTTGTAAAATACTATACAGAATTCGACGTACCTGTGATATATAATTATGATATTCATTGAGGATCTCGTCGATGCGAAATGGAAATAAACAAATTTCTCTCAAGAAGACAGATAACTGCGTAATGTGCGATATTTGTGCATGCAAAGTTTACTTGTAGGTATGTACATGTATATCTTTCAACGCCACTAGCTCTTCCGTAGCATTGTGTTGTAGATGCTCTACAAGGATATTTATGAACGATATAACAGATTAGGTACGGATGCAATATCGAGTATATGAGTCGTCTCTTTTCAACGTAGAGTGAGTAATTTAAATTTTACGGGTATCGATACAATGTATTTACAGTAATATTTATATGTTAATATATTAATTTTATATTAATTAAATTATTTATATTTATATATTAATTAAACGAGATTTTTAAAATTAAATTTACACTATTTTGAAAGTAAACGGCTCATATACTTAGTCCTTTTTTCTGAGGAATGACTTAGTGTAATGTTAAAAAGTAAAACGAGCCTTCAAATTACATAAGTAAGATCTTGATGTACGTATTATAATTATGTGCGCCTGTGAAAATATGTCTGCGCTGTCAATGGCGAACATTGAAAATACGAATTGTACATGATATTGATTATATGTTGTACGATAATATTTTGTATAAATTTATGCATACATACATTATTAAAAGAATTCTGTCAGTCTTTGTCTGTCAATCTTTACCTTCCACAACGTCATTTATCTAATATGATATGCAAAACATATGATACGATATATTGTTTTCCATAATTTTTCCATCATTTCCTGACTTAATGCATCTTTCATCTAATTAAAAAAATATTTTGCCATTTTGTATTTTTAGTTACCTTAGCAAATTTTTGCTAAGGTAACTTTATTTGAAAGTACAGAGAGCTGAGAGAGCATTGTATATTATAATTTATAAGATTTTATTGTTTTTATTCCTGTATATAAGTTATGTTAGAAGCTCAAGTATTAACTTTTGCATAAATTAACACAGATATAGTAATTAAACTTTTATTAATTAAAATGCAAAGATGTGCTTAAATTGAAAATGCAAAGATGTGAATCGTATAAAAACAATACCAATATTAAACAGAAAATCTATGTAAACAATTAACGAAGATGTTGCAATGTATAGTGCAAACATTTATTGATTATACAATGATATCTCATATTGAGGATACCCTCATCTGTTACAGTCAATCCAAAGCAAGGTTGCTGGTCGATAAACTAGACTCCTAATGCTCTGCACAATAGAAACAGTGTCAACTAATAAATGCCAGTATAAGTGTAATAAGATAATTGTTAGCCTCATTGGCATCGTACATAAAAGCGAAAGCATTAATTAGTACTTAATTATCTTTGGCAAACGCAATGGCAGTTGCCGTTCGAGATCATCATGTGACAACCGTTACTGGTCATTGGTATCACGATCAACATACGAACGGTAAGTAAGTAACTCTCTGGTAAGTCGTTGCAGATATTTATTATTAAGTCTCAATTAAAGCACTAATTATGTATTCGAGAGTATTGTACACGTTGTTAAACACTGTTTTACACGGGAATCCCTTAGACCCCGCGAGATTTCTACTTGAATTTTAATTGGATAACTGAGGGATGAATTTCAAGGGTGGAAATTGACACGTAATGCTTGACAGTTTGCCATTATCTTGTCATAAAGGTTGAACAAGAGATAGGAACAAAATAAACGCTATAATATCGACAGTGCCAATTAGATTTATAATTAATTATATTAACGCGGAAGAATTGCAGTTTGCATCTTAAAAGTAAGCATGTATAGAGACAAAATAAATTACACAACGTGATTTAATGGTTGCATCCGCGGGATAGAAGATCGCGGTTTCGAAAACTCATAATAAAAAGAACACGTTGCATGCATTTTGCATATCTTTTTAACGTTAAAACTATAGATATAAATTTAATGAAAATCAATATACAAGATAAATATAAAATCGTTTGCGCTGTTGTTTCACTGAATATCAATATTTTCTCAGGCGTATTTACGGCGTTCTTGTCGCGGATGGAGAATACCATCGCGGGCGCTTGGCCCGAGCTCGCTGTTAATTTAACGATACATTGCGTTCGGCACCATGGTTTATTCAATGTTGCGTTCGCCGATCTTATATTTTAAATCTCAATTTTCTCATGTAGCCTGCTTTTTCGTAGTTCTTTTACTCGCTCGTGCGGCCACTCGATATTCCGCGCTCGCTGTGTAAAATGGTCTAAATATCGATTGAATATAGCGATCTAGAGTGAGAGAAAAAGATAGGAAGAGACACATACACATACGTTATATACATATATATCTATGTATACGTAGAAAGGGATAAAGTGGAGCTATCCCGAAGATGTAAAGCAAGAGGGTTAAAGGCTGTGTGAGCTAAGAAAAAAAAACGCTATACGATATGGCACGTTCGTATCGCGTTTACCGTGGGGGAGTAGAAATAGAAATATTTCGCTTTTCACGTTGCATAAAGATTCTCAATTGCTACGTTTCGCTCCATACCTGGAATTGCAAGCCGATACTATATTATGAAATGCATGTTATATGCGCCGTCACCCTCTTTCTGTCCTCTTCTCTCTTTTCTTCCTCGCTTGTCCTACTATACGTATCAGTCAGTCTTGTCGAAGCCAGACGACGAAGAAAAGTTTTCCAATAAAAGATGTTTATGTCGACTTTCACTCGCGAATTTATCTTTGAGCCAAGGTATTTGATTGCACGGCGATGAAAGTCTTTTTTTGTTATAAAATATTGATTTTGGACATGACGGATTTTGGACATGCGAATTAGGAAACTGAATAAATCTTAACAATAAGCAAATTTAAAGTACGACCGTATAAGAACTGAATAAATCTTGTATATTAGCAACGGGTTTTATATCTTCTATAAATATAAATTTATTTTTATAAAAGTATAGTACTCTTTCTTACATTTTTTAATTATCTAATTTTTATTCTCACATCCGACATCGCTAATGAATTTATTACATAGAACTTTTATTGAACACTATGAAAAATTATATGTATGTGATATAATTCTACTTATAATATGATCCACTTTTATCTTAATTAAAAGTGGTTGAGACATTGTAACATAATCAGGTATTAGGTATTCGATATTTCATTTTACAGTTGTAGCTGGAAATTAATGCTTTTAGCATTTCGAGGAGAGAGA
The DNA here is from genome assembly GCA_035220615.1 of Leptothorax acervorum. Lineage (NCBI taxonomy): Eukaryota > Metazoa > Arthropoda > Insecta > Hymenoptera > Formicidae > Leptothorax > Leptothorax acervorum. The sequence continues at coordinate 49,003 of JASTWQ010000482.1, read as the reverse complement.
GAAGGAGAGGGGGAAAATCTAGTTTTAATTAAAATTAACGCATAAAATTGAAAAGTAAATATTTATTCCACAGTTCATTATAATGAGTGTACCTACTGTTTCCAGCTTCGTTCATTATATCATTGAACTTTCAGTTTAATTAAAATTATATTTTACCACGTTATGATGCATGACGATGTATATGAATCGTTGCATTTTGCGTGACTTAGTATAGATAATCGAGGAATAATGTTCTCTAACAATATCGATTGTTGCGCTCATGTTCTATTAAAATTTAGCGCTTTATATAATTATGACATATTATATAGCGGACGTTAGTTATTGTATTTCGTGTGATTTAATGCAGCGTCGAGTGATACACAAATTTTAGCGTCGCTGTGTCGAATTGCGATGTAAAAAGTCGACCGCGCGGCAGTATTGAAATTTAATAACCAGCGTTCGGCCACCTCGTCGACGTATTCTCGATATCGGTGGACAAGCCAGTGCCGCCCAGAAATTACATTGGGACATTGAATACCGCGAGCTGAACCGGAAAAAAAGGTAAATGGGCGATCGTAAAGGCAACGGCCACTATTCTACGAGCCGGATTTATTAGCGGCTGCGGTTTTCGCGCGATAGTTCTTTTCCTTTCCTATTTATCTTTCGTGTCAGCGTACGTTCACCACTTTTTCCCAGGGAGATCTCATTCACGAAAAAGAGTGGTGTTTAGTCGCCGACAATGACGTAAAAGCACACAGGGAGAGGGGTTGCATTCCTAGGGCTGCAATAACGTAAGAACAGGGTCGAGTTAACAGTGCTTTGCGCCCAAGATTAAATTGTTTGAAATAAAGCGTAAATAAGAATACAGCTTATTAAAGATCAATTAGAGATTACATAAATTATCATCTGCACGATTTAATTACTAATTAATATTAAAGATAATATAGGTAAATAAGTATTTGAACTACCTATTTATCTTTTATGACGGTTAAAAAATATAAAAATTTGGATAATTTTTTAATGTATAAGAATATTTTTTACATAGATAAGTTTTCATAAATAAATTAAATAACTGAAGTAAGGCTTAAAGATTTTAATGGATTTTTCTGAAACATTTTAAAATAAAAACAGATGCATTTTATTTAGGCCCAAGAAAATTACCAAAGCAATTTAAGGATCGAGGTCAAAGTTTTAAATTGTCTGAACGGTTTGCCGTTTACTCAGCAGTAAATTTTGATACCAAGATCATATTTACCATAATACCACGCAGAAAACCCGAACAATTAAAATTTTCTTAATTTTACTTCTGATCCTGATATTATTCATCCGTCACTGTATAACAGAAATGCAGGAACCACGATATAAAACTTCAGGGGATGCGAAGGGTAGCTTGAGTCGCATGTAGGTCGCTCTATCAGAGGCGCGACCTAGTTTAGTCCTTCCCGTCCTTTCGTTGCACCTTCTCGACCCCAAATTACCCCAAAACTGACGCCCCGCGTTGTCTGGGGTCTACAAATCTCTAGATATATTTTCGCCCTCTTGTATACGCATTGCGACATATCTAGAATATGAAAAATTAGGGCTTGAGAAACTTGATATTTGCTTTAAAATATTTATACAAGAATGATAGAAATACGAGAGACCATCGATATTCGATTGGATTTATTACCGATTTCCAATCCCATTCGATTATATTGGCGAATTGTTTATATTTCATTCATCGAAGTCAGGTAGTCAAGAAAACAAAGAGATGAAATTGATTACATGAAACGAAAATACCGTCCGTAAAATAATTTTTACTTATAAATCCACACCCCCTTCTCCCATATAACACATTACACGCTTTACTAAAAATATTAAAGATATTAAGAAGATTAAAAAAAGTTAGAAATATAGATATGTAAAATAAAGTTAATGTAATGTTATAGGGATTATAGAAAATACGCAATTAATTGTTTCCTCTATACAGATAAAAGCTAAAAGAGTTCTTCCCAATAGTATAAACTTTTTAGCAGAAACCACTCTCTCCTTCTCATAAACTACATATTTACGAAAAACATGTAGAAATTGATAAATTATCAAGTAGTTAGGTAGATATTTTGCAGGTGCAATAAAGAGATCTCTTTTCTTGTAAATATTTTAATTTTAGACAAATTACTATCTTCTTCGTTCTCAATATTTAATGCATTATTATAATCTGTATAAAATTGAAATTTAGAGCTCCATCAGTTATTAAATAATTAAACGAAATAGGAAAAGACACAGAGAATATTGAGTAGTTTTAAGAAATTATTTTAATTCCCTGAGAAATTCTTTTAATTAATTTATCGAACCGATACGCAGTAATTTGAGTCGAAGTTTCTTACGGATGCCTCAAGCGACGTAGTTCTAGTTCTTAGCCTGTAGAATATGTGAGATTTTTCTAATCGTTAACTGGAGACGGTCTTCGCACTTTTTCTTCTCTTTATTTTCAAAAATTTATAAATTACAAATATTTTATTTTTTATTGCAATTTATTTTGTCATATAATATATGTATATACATATATACAGGGTGTCCCGTAAGTCGAGGTAAATCGCTCGGGAGATGAATGGGGAACCAAAAACAAGAAAGAAAGTTGATATAAACATAGGTCCAAAAATGCGTTGTTTTCGAGTTATCGCCATTTTTATGTTGAAATTTGAAATTGCTTTGCTTTCAAATTTTTTTATCAAAATTGAAACAAGAGGTGGTTTTTATAAGTTTCAAAACATAATTAAGGTCAAATAAAAGTTGCGGGCTGCTTTAGCACTACCCAGGATGTACCACGTGGAGAGCCCGCTCAGCATCCCTTGGCAGAGATCAGGACCCCACAGTTCGTCACTCCTGTGGTATTTAGTGACTCCAAATCCATTATGATTTGAAAACATTAGGGAAAATCCGGAAGTCCTTCAAAGAGTTCGGGACTCCTTAGAAAGAAGGCTTAGAGCCTGCATTCATGCAGAAGGAGGTCATTTCGAACACCTCATATAATTATCGTATTATCACACACACACACACACACACACACACACACACACACACACACACACACACACACACACACACACACACACACACACACACACACACACACACACACACACACACACACACACACATACACACACACACACGCGCGGCAGAGAGGGTTTGGAGTCACTAAATACCACAGGAGCGACGAACTGTGGGGTCCTGATCTCTGCCAAGGGATGCTGAGCGGGCTATACCTCCACGTGGTACCTGGATAGTGCTAAAGCAGCCCGCAACTTTTATTTGACCTTAATTATGTTTTGAAACTTTTAAAAACCACCTCTTGGTTCAATTTTGATAAAAAAATTTGAAAGCAAAGCAATTTCAAATTTCAACATAAAAATGGCGATAACTCGAAAACAACGCATTTTTGAACCTATGTTTATATCAACTTTCTTTCTTGTTTTTGATTCCCCATTCATCTCCCGAACGATTTACCTCGACTTACGGGACACCCACACAAGATGTCCTATTTTAAAAAACGCACCTCGATAATTCTTCAACGAAGCATTTTCAGCAAAAATGTTTCAGACAAAAGTTGTATGGTTTCAAGGAGGACATAAGATGGTGGCAATGATTTGACCTTGGATGGTCGTTTGAAGCTCACATGAACGTTACCTTTAATTTCTTACATGGAACTCCCTGTAGTATATCGCTTGAAAGGGCATAAAATAAGAAAAATTTTGGCGCTAACCAGAGGTCGCTACGTTGACCCGTTAAAAATTGACTTTTTTCAACTTTGACCTTATAAAAGTATCAAGGTAAAGTCAGCGAAAAGTGAATACCTACTTTACGAGATATTTTATATTTTAGATTAAAAATATCATGACAAAATTTAAAATATCTCAGGAAATTCTTAACGGAAGAAAGCTTTATCAGTGTTTTGAAAACGTTTTGACGAGATCTACAACTTTTATCTCAAGGAAAAAATCATGTGTTCCATTTAAGAAATTAGTGGCCTTAAAAATTTCTTGAAAACGACGACATCTACCACATGACTCACATCGGAATCATGTGTCACCTTTCAAGCCAAACAACTTTTGTCTGAAGCATTTTCTTCTACAATAAAAAATAAAAAGGTTTTGGGGGTGGTAAATTAAAATGACACCCTGTATGTATGTATATATATATATATATATTTGCAGTTTGTTAATTATTAGGGTCGATTCAGACACAGCCGTGCCGTGTCCGTACCGTGCACGGATAGAAAAAAATGGCAGGAAGATAGAAAAAAAACGGACAAATAGAAATGTTCGCGGTACGGATACGGTACCGGTACGGGCACGGCACGGCTGTGACTGAATCGACCCTTATTAGTGCGCTCATCTACCTTTACTCAATTGTTCTATCAAATTTTATGCAATTATTCTTCTACTTTAACTTGCTAGAAAAATTAACGCTAAAAGTTTTTTGTTAATAAAGTTACTCAAGATGCACATCCATTTAAAATTACACTAATTAGATAATGGACTAAGATATCAAAAAAGTTGAGTTGTAATAAAATTAGAATGCAATTCTTGAACGATAAAAAGATGTTTTTGTTCCAAACAGTTTCTTAATAACTTAAAATAATTTAATCTGTCTTATTTTAAATTTATTACATTTCTGTTTAAATTTTTGTAAAAGTATTAATTATCGACACCCGACACGGAATGCGGGAGGTTCCAGGTTCGAACCCTGGGATAATATTTTTCGCAATATATTCTTTATAGTAATTTTGAATTAAATTGATATTAACTTAATTAGGGAGGGGAGGGGGATTTTTAATGTTTCAATAATAACTGTGTTTCAAGTCCGACAAATAATCGGCGCGCAGTTTAATATGTTGGAAAATACGCGTATAGAATTCATGTAGAAATAATATAAAAATATTATTAAGCTACCAAAGATCTAAGCTTGGACCGTAAATGGCTATTTCCTTATTCTATTGATTAATTACAAGTAGTTTTTAATTACAAATATTATTTAAAAGTATTAATTTATATTGATTTAAAATTAAAAATCTTATTATTTTACTCAACTTTAGATAAAATTAATGTTATACATAATTTAAGCATTTACTAATAAATTTTATTTATGTATAGTAAAGTATATTCTTTTCAAGCTTTATTAATATCGCGTGGTCTTTTATAAGCATTTTTTTGCAGTATATTAACAAGTCAGCATAATGTGCGAGCTCGAAAATGAGATTTCTCTTTATCTTCTTCTTCTTCTTCTATAGCTCTTTATCTCTTTGTCTGTTCAGCGATGCGAGAACAACGTTTTTAAGAAAAGAAGTAGGTTATACCTTATACTCTTTGTCTTATCGTGGAAACAAATGTGCTTAATTATTTTGTCACAGTTCGAGGTTTATTAGGGAATTACTATTTATCGTTTCCGTTTTGCTCGTGTCTCGCAAAGTTTTCCTGCAATTACGTTGGTTTGCTAAATAATAAAGTCTACGTTATGTCACGTTAGGATTAGCGTTGTGTTTCTAGGACGCACAGAACTAACTAATGTTATCTTTTCTTAAAAAATTATATAAAAATGGCTTGTTTGTATAAAAATATAAACAAGAACATTTAGGCCAGTATGAGTCGTTAAGCGTTAAACATTCGTGCGGTATGATAGTTACTATACATATGTATCGTATTTGTACAATCGTATATTTACGATTATACAACAGTAGGTGTAACTGTTTACTGGGTGTAGCCACCATAGGTGACATTTTTTATTGTAAACATTAATTTACAAACATATTAAGTATTAGTTATCGAAAGCAAAAGTCGCGATAAATTTTCTCATTTTGTATTTTGGCTTTTTTCAAATCGCCGCGGCCGTTGGGCTGTTGAATTAATGTCGTGCTCTGAACGCCGAAATAGGTCGCTTCGATCCTAACGCAGTCGACAAGAAATCTCATTTCCGGCTTTCCTTGCGTTCCGCACTCGCTCCTCTTTTCTGGTCAGGATGAAGAATTCACGCGAGCTGGTTATCCGACTCATGGTCATGGCAGAATCACCGAGATGTAGGTACTTATATACTCGATATACCGAAATGCGAAAGATCTCCGTGCGAAGAGCGCAAATGACCGCCGGCAAAACCAAACTCGACATCCTCTTTTACTTGCAAACGAGGTGGTGACGCTGATCCCCGAAACTAGAGCAAGCTACAGACGTGTCTCTACCGAAATTAATCCTTATAGAGTATTATTGATTTATGCGCGAAAAGAAGATTGATAGGGGTATTCTTGGTAATTTAACTTTTTATACCTTGATATATATTATTATTTAAATGACTGGTATACCGGTATTTATTTATTAAAGGGAATAAGGAGCATGTTAAGCGACATTATTGTTGCCTATTGAGAAACTCAATTAATTGTGTATAAAGCAAGGATAATTCATTTGGATAATTTTGGATTTATAATTTATGTAATCCCTTCATATATGATTTTACGAGAAACAATTATATACGTAGAAATGCGTGTGGCATGTGAGGCATTTTGTAATTATAACCGGAAAATTTAAATCCGCGGAATTATGATCTCTCGTGGAATTTTTGAACGCGCATGTCAGAGTGCATCGCGTGTTTGACCGTCTCTTCTTATTTTCTTCTATTTTTTTCAGCAAATATATCTGTTTTTTTTTTTCAAATTTCATATTTTGTTATAACATTTTATCTCATGATTTTCATATTTTTCATGCTTAAAAAATAGAAAATAAAATAGAAATAACATATAAATAACAATAATACTTGCAAGCAAGATTAATAATAGAATTAATGGTTCTACAAAGGCATATTAATCTTCCTTCAAAATTCCTGTTTTATTAATTTTTTTATTATTACATTTTTGTATCCAATGATTGAATGTGTTATACGAGATGCAAATATTTGAGATACAAAAAGTAATTATTCTGATATTTATTCATGCGATGCTTGAAAGCTTGAAAATGAAAATTGCTGAAAGTGTTGAAGAATAAAATTCAAATTAAATTGAAAACAAATTTCAGTACAAGTGTGACAGTTATAACGCGTGACTATTTGTTTGATGAAAGAAACATATAGCCGATAGCCGTTAGTGGTAACAGAAGACAATGAAATTACTGTTACTCATAGCAACTAGTTTGGTCCTTTGAGGTGCAAATTGGTGCACCTAACCAACACGTTGACCAATATGGTTTTATAGCCAGATCGATAGCACACAGGAACTGGATAGCGATGAAGATGCTCTCCCTTAGCTAGGAAGATTCAAAGGATTAAACGCCTAAAGGGAATCCATGTTTATCCGTTCAATGGGTTTACATTCCATCATTAATGAAAACTTTACGTATATTCTAGAAAGTTACATTTCATTGTTAGTATCAACATTTAGGTATATTGGAAAACCGTAAATTAAGGTACAGCGCTATTTGACATTGTAACAAAAATGAATAGTTTATTTTATATATTTAGTTATTTTTAATTATTTTATTAGAGAGAAATAAAAGTATAATAATTATCTTTAATTGATTTCAGTACGAGCATATGTGTGTGCGTACATGCATATGTGTGCAATTGTTTTTTTTAAGTATGTTGCACACATTGCATATTCAAATGTGTTAAAAGGGTAACGATCGGTTTTGATAAAATTTTAAATTGTTATTATTTGTATTAGGTGCCATATTTATGGCTAAGGAGTGCGTCACGTGTGTCGTGAATGCATGCATTACCTAATCTCTCAGTAACATTTTGTCGCAATTTTTTATCGTAAGCGCTACTGATCATGCCATTTTACGAGCAAACAAACCTATTATTATCGCAAGCTTCATCATTTCAATCTCGAAAACAGTGTGAAAGATAGCGCTGTGCGATAGACTGTTTTCAAAACCGAGCAATTTCGGCGTGTTTATTCACTAGAATCTAATAGGCGGGTGTATTAATTAATTGTCTATTGTTAAATAGGCACCCTATCCGATAGTCGCCCACTAATAGCGTGGGTGAAACCTGACGCGTTTTCGCGTGACCTCATTTAAATTCAACTATACGTGTTCGACTGCTCGATTCGCTCACTCGCTGCATCCCGCAATAATTAGTTCATTATGCGGATCATTTGTGCAATTTTGCGTATTGGGAAATATCGTCCATCAGACACGAAATTAAAAACATCAAGTCAAAAAATTTTTGTTTACTTGTATTTTAATGCGAATTTCTGTGTTAACAGCATTTTTCAAAGCAAATTTTTACATTCAGCTTTGTATCAGCTCACGCATTAATAATCGGTTTAGAAATGCATACAAACATTTTAATTACGTTGACATTTATGTGTAATATCTCAGTTTTGATGAATTACGTAAGTTTTGCATTATTTTCAACAAGCTATTAACTTTAAACTATAGTATCAATAACAATGTTGGAAGCTTGTTTGCTGTAAATAAGTGCTGTTTGTTTAAATAGATGCAGCTATCTATTCTGTTATTTTTAAAAATACGGCGTCGCAATTAATGATTAATTATTTAATATTTTACACATGTTTCTGTGTATTTTGTTATATGGATCTCAGCAGGAAGGATTTATTTTACCATTATAAGAAAACAGCAATCCGTTCCTTCCCATTGCTTCTTTTTCTTTTATCTTATTTAAAAGCGCAGCCCATCATGACAAAAAGCTCGACGAACAAAAGTACTTTCGAAGAGGTACATATTCTCCGGTAGCGACTCGAGAACGTTGAAAATGTGTGACCTTAAGCTGTGCACACTTTCGGGACCGAAAGTGAAACTTTCTGTCCCTTTTACAACGTAACGGTGCTGAGATGCAATTGCATTAGAAGGTGTGTTAGACGGAAGGTTACCGAGAGTTCCTGCACGATGGGTCGATGAGAGGTTCGGCTTCGATTCTTCCTCTCCTTTTTTTCGCTCCATTTCACTGCCGCCTTAGCAAAGAAACGTATTGAGTCGGGGGAAATAAAGGTTGTAAAGCTCCGAGCAGCTTTTTGCCGCGGCAATCACACTCGGCCGGAAGTTTTGCGCTTAGCCTTTGGGCGGTTGAGTACGGAACTCTCGCAATACCGCCTGTCAACCTTTCCAAGCGGAATGTTCTTAGTGCACCTTGTAGAAATTTCTGTGTCAACGCGTGAGAAAGAAGTATTTTCTCGCTTTCGATACCTAAGCGGATTCAATGTAGAAGCGTTATCTTATGTGAGGGTCTTTGCAATAGCCTCCTCAACTTAACACATTATATATATTTATAATAGAATTGTATAATAAAATTAAGTGACAAAAACAATTTTGGACAAAAGAAATATAAAAGAAATTAACCATTTTTTTAACGATAAATTTGAAAAGCGTTGAAATATTCTAACATTAATAATAATAATAATTATTATTATTGCTAAGATAATTAATACTGCCACTTTGTACCACTGTAAGTAATCGTATTATTACTGCTATAAATAAGGAAACATAAATTGCTGATTTAACTTTGTTATTTCTTTAATAATTTGCGAAACATAAATCAAAGCAACCCTCAGCACACAGTTCAGAACAGCGCGGTAATGATTGCTTGACACGAAAAGCCCGCATTGGTTTCCGATCACGTCATTACCTGCAATGATTGCCTAACACGAAAAGCCCAAACTAATTCCTTATCGTGATCTTACAATGCTCCAGCGACTGCACATTTCTCTTTAAAGAAATCATTTGTTATTCTTGTCTATCCCCTTTTATGTCCGCCATTTTTCAAAGCTTTTTGATGGAGAATTTTGTGATAGATATAATGTACACATTTAATACAGCCTGTTTCTTTGTATTATTATTAGTTATTTTATAACTTAATAATCGCGGACACACACATAGAAAAGTTGACATAAACGAATTCTGTATTTTTAAGATATATTAAATTTTTGTTTTTATAAATTTCTTTAGAATGTCAATCTCTATTCTCTTGGTTTGGTGAGTTTAGCTATCTCATGAATATTACATTCCGCAAATAATGAAACTCATGTGGTGAAAGCCTTTGAAAGTTTCGTGCCGAGGTTACGCGGACGCATGTGGTTTTAATCGATTAATAAATGGCACCGGCTTGCACCTGTCTCATGGTAATTAAAGAGGGGATAAGGGATTTCCGGAATACGAGCATTTGTTCTTCCTTGCAGTCCGACGCGTTCATAACATTTCGCACGAATGCTGTTAATGCACGCCCAATCCAAATAATCACGATTTACCGTGGAGTATTAATTATATTGAAATATAATGTTTTATTGAATGCCCAAATGTAATTTTAATGTCAAATTAATGAATGAAAAACTCGTTACGACTTTTTCCACGTCTCGTATTTTTATATTTAATATATATTATCAAAGTGTGTTTTATATCGAGGGGTTTTATAATTTAACAAAATATGTTTAAAATAATTTTTATTGCATTTCAGATAATCAAATTTTATAGATTGTATATTTTTTTACATACGGGGAAGTACATGATTAAATAAACTCTCCTAATTTATGTTTATATAAATGAGTTGAGTCGGATGTCATCCGCGGTAAAATGGATCTTCCTTTGTGATCATACAAGACGTGCACACATCTTAATACATATCAGTCTTATCATTAATTCCTCATATCCTCATGACGACTACACTGCGGACACATGCGGTTGCTTTCGTGGCCGGGGCCCGTCACTATTTCGCACCGTGGGATTTCGGTCTGCTAAGCATGTTGACAACGTGTAGCAGCGCGCGTTCCCATCGTTGGATGCTGCGGCCTGTGGACCGCGCACACTGATCAATATGGAGGGGAGCTTGGTCGAAAAGCGCGGGTAGGGGGTTAGTTTCAGGGGATGCTTCGGTGGTGGCGGCCATGGTGGTGGTGGTAGTGGCGGTGGCGGCAGCGGCGGCGACGACGGTGGCAGCGACGGCGGCGGTGGTGGCGGCGGTGGTGGCGGCGGTGGTGGCGGCGGTGGTGGCGGCGGTGGCGGCGACGGCGTCGGTGGTGGCGGCGGTGGCGGCAGCAGCGGTGGTGGTGTCGACGACGATGTCGGCTACATCGAAGGTCGATCTCTTGGTGGTGGTGGTAATGGTGAAGGTGGTGGAGGTGGTGGAGGTGGTGGCGGCAGAATGCGAGAACCGCGAAAGGGGAAACGAGCCCTCGCGGCCTTACTGCGCGCAGCTTTAGTCGGAGGAAGAGAGAAAGAGAGACCCGTACATACGCGGTAGTGCCTCAGTACATACCGCGACGTGGACGCGTCCGTACCGCGCACTCTCGGGCTCTGACTCCACTCTTAACTGGGTCAACCCCGTCGAACGGGACGGGATCCCTCTGTGCATTAGCTCTACGAGGGAGAGACCTCGACAGTAGCAGCGCGCCCGCGGCCAAAGAGCACTGCCGATGAGGTGCCCTCGTTTTTCCCTTTCTTTTTCGTTGCCCATGAGAAAACGGATTACCCGGTCGTATTTGAAGTATAGTGTTCATGCTCTCGGATCGTAGGGGTGATTTCTCGGATCGGCTTTGCAGGTACGATCCTTCGCGGCAAAAAAGATGGGAAAATTTCCATTTTAGACTTTAATTGCGATTGTGAAGCTCTCATATGGTTAAACAGATATAGTTTCGAGTGACGGGGTGGTCATTGGAAGATATCTCGCATTTGACACTAAAATTTGTCAATAATCGGATATACTTGTGCAGTGAAAGGATAGAGTTCTAGAATACAACGTACACATTGAATCCAATTAGCGTGAATTTTCATCAATGACAATTCGCTGTCAGAAGCAAGATTTTACCGATAAATCCGACAGTTTGCTTCTCGCAAAAGGTTCGTTTAAAACTTTAAAGTGACAGCTCTTGATACGACAGAATATTTACGTACTTGTTCGCCGATCATTGTTAGATCGTAATGCGCGGACAAATAGTAGAAATGATCGTCCTACTTAAGATAATGATCGTATTCAACGCAGTACCCTTTGCGATCTCTTTCGAATGATTTGCCAGTAGTAGTGCGGCAACCGTACGAAGCTATCGACGAAATTAGAAGTGACGTGTCTGCGATGGCGGATTCGAGTGTTTGCTTTGCAATTTTGCTCTCTCTCTGACGTCTGTCTGTTCGGCGTTACGCTCGTCGCAACCAGGTCAAGTGTGCCCGCACACCGCCGCTGACCTTCACACTGCAGGTTTTGGAACCTTTTTGCTCCGTCGATTAGCGCGCTACATTAACCACCATCATAATAAAATGTCGCTCTGTCAGTGACATTTCAAGATTTCGAGAAGCCTCTTCTGCACGATAATTTATTACCTCGTTTATTAAGGATTAAGAAATTATAAAATTCTCACAATTATTTTCCAACAACGACGCGCGCGTTTTGCGAAATTAGAAAACTCGTGATTTTATGGGCGACAGTCGGGAAATAAATTGTTTGTTCGACTTTCGACGGCTGACCCGCTAAGTAATTTATCATACAATTTTCTAGTCGTTATGTTTGATATTACTACACGGGTACTTTTGTGAAATAGCGTAACACTTATTGCTCATTGACATTTTGTTATTAAAATTATTCAAGACTTCTTTGTGTTCGCATTTATTTTGCTTTCGCAGACGCTATTAGGTGTGACATACAAAATCACTGTGCTACAAATAATGTCGGCGTTATGAATAGCGTTATTCAAGTCGAAACACCCTTGCGGCTAAAGTATCCTTGAAAAATTTACATTATTCCGCGGTTTGTCCGTCGGAATTCCCCGAGATGCACCGCGCTTCTTTACGGCGGTCCCGAAGGATCTCGCTCCCGAGAGTGACGTCGCGCCTTGAAGGACCTGACGGATGTTTCAAAGCCGCGCTATACATTCCTTTTAGGGTCACGGCTATATTTCCGACGAGAGAGTCCAGAACATTTCCGCGCTCGTTTCTGCAGAGTAATCTTCGGAGATATGCCTCGGGTAAAACAGGATACGTGCCAACTTGGAGTAGATCCCGGGCCGGGTCGTCTCCCTGCGTAAACGGCATTTATCCTGCCGTAAACGCGAATCCTTTAATCTGTGCTTTGAACTAATCGATATTATTTAAATATAAACGGATGGATAATCCGTTTATAGCGAGGATTCCTTCGCGTGCACATACGGTACGAAACACGATTTGTGATGAAGGTGGTACGCTGCTACGCGATAAATCGCAACACATTGAGGTACACGGAACCATTAATGGCTGCATTTGTTAAAAATGACCAAAGCGGCGCGGCTGTTAACTATGCGATAAGATTTGAATGCTCGTCAAATCTTTTTCGCGATTTGGAAAGCTTGCACGACACACGACACACTCTCGAGACGCGCTCCATTCACCGTACGATATAAAGGCGGTATTAATGGGAGTGAATGCGGGAGAAGCTATAATTGTTTTCTCGATGCATGTATTAATGTATTCGCGCTTAAATTTACGGAATTCAAAAGATCCATTGTAGTCATACGCATGAAAGCCGTAAACGGCAAAGCGTCGAATGGTTAAACAAATATTTATTCTCTCTTTTTATTTTAGAGAATTAGTACATAATTAGAGGGAATTATTCATCTCCATTTTCTCCATAATTTTTCCGCAGGAATGACTAATCCTCGTAGTCATTTGGGCTTAGCGAATTCACGGCTTAGCGGACCCGAGTTTAATACATTGCGGATATTCACATACAATTACACGTACATGTACATTTATGTATACACGTTTTTGTAAGTAATAGTGCTATAGATATTTGATAAAAAATGGAAACGCAAGATATAAATTAATTTATAATCGACTAAAAATAACAAGAATAAGAAGTAGATTTACATTATATATTTAATATAAATTGAAGGAGACTGGCTAAACAAACTCCATTTTTATTTATATTCCTTAATTAAAAAAATAATTTTCTTATATGAGATTAATGTCAGATATCTATCCTGTCACTTTCCGCAAACGCGATTGATCGACTTCGTGTATCATGTGCACTAGGGTGGAGCGAAAAAAAAAATTTTTGAATTCTTATATGCCCGGGAGTGGAAAAGATGCCATTAGATGTAAAAACAATATTTGTAAAGTTTTAACTTGATAGGGGTTCATCTTCTGCCTCCAACTTTTAGTTGAAAATTTCTACATAAAAAAATATATACTTGCGAGATTGTATCTGGCATTTATATTTTTTACAGCTGTTAGCTAATCAAAATCTTTGTAATTAACCAGACTTCACCGCGAGGAGATAGCTGTAAATCGAAATCTATATTTTTAAAGGACGCCGTACAAAGCCACGGGAAAAGGCCTTTTGGTCAAGTTGTCTAAAACTCCTAAGTAAAAAAGAGCATAAAAAAAGAAAAATTTTGGCCTTAAACCAGAGATCGATACGTTAATCCGTTTGAGAGTTATTTAGGGTTAAAGTTTGAAAAAGCCAATTTTTTTAACCCTAAATAACTCTCAAACGGGTCAACATATCGACCTCTGGTTTGCGCCAAAAATTTCTTTTTATGCTCTTTTTTGCTTAGAAGTTTTAGACAACTTGACCAAAAGGCCTTCTTCCGTGGTTTTGTGCGGCGTCCTTTAAAAAAATGGATTTCGATTTACAGCTATCTCCTCGCGGTGAAGTCTGGTTAATCACAAAGATTTTGATTAGCTAACAGCTGTAAAAAATATAAATGCCAGATACAATCTCGCAAGTATATATTTTTCTACGTAGGAATTTTCAACTAAAAGTTGGAGGCAGAAGATAAACCCCTATCAAGTTAAAACTTTACAAATATTGTTTTTACATCTAATGGCATCTTTTCCACTCCCGGGCATATAAGAATTCAAAAATTTTTCTTTTTTGCTTTACCTTAATGTGCACCTCAATAAAGTACATGCACGCGATAACCTATCGATCTGATTGAGGACGGTATGTTGGCCTCCATTGAACTTGGGATTTCTTTCGGTCGGCTATATAAGTCCACTTGTCTGCCGTCGATCAAAGAGGGATCCTTGTGAATTCTTCAACAAGAGTTTCTCTTTGAACTCCCAACTCCTTCGAGGACACTTTGCTGCTCATCGAAGATGAGCTGAAAACAATCGTGATTCTCGTTCGCTTTTCGAGATAATATATCGTCCGCATGCATGTGCTCTCGCACTAATAACTCTCGCATTAATACCTTTGAATTTTTCGAAAGATGTGGCGATCGTATTTTTGCAGCCATTTACCATTGCTTCCATCTCTCTCTATTGACGATTTTGCAAATTGTATTCCAAAGAGAATCGAATATAAACTTTACTTTCCGTTAATTTATATATCTTGCATCTTGTCGTTATTATCACTTTTCATCATCTGTATTATGTCTGATTAATTATATTAATTCATTTTAATAATGCAGAAGGTCGAATGAATAACGATAAAGATTGAATATATGTATAATATTTTAACATATATTATTTTCATGTTTACATGTTACATAGATAATATAAACGTTTGTTCGTGCAGCGCTTCACAAAATATAATATTTCAAATTCTACCGTTATGATATAGTTATAGTTCTGGATAAAATATAGCCGCGAGCAACAGATATTATAACAATGTAAAAAAATTGTAGATATTTTCTTTGCCTTTTGGTGATTATATAAATATTTACCAAAAACGTTTAAATTTGTATTTTCCTAGATAAAAATTATACAAGTGTAATTGTTTCTTTTAATCTTCGCGACAATACACGAATATTTTAAAGTTTTTATATAATTACTTAATCAAAATTTAAAACTGTTATTGTGTTGTATTAGCTAGCTCGCGTGTTTCGTCAAGCATAATTTTTGCAGAATATTTTTGTCCTGAATATTTTTGCGTCGGAATGTATCAGACATATAGGTAATCATTATATTAGTGAGGACGGGCGTTTCAAACTATTTTTAATAAATTCGCTGTCGACATGGATCGAGGTTGTTATTGAAATCGATGGGTATTAAGGGCAGTCATTTTAATACGTCCTTATTACTTTCCACGTAGCAACTGTATGTCGAGGAGAACTAGGAGGTCGAATGGAGTGAGCGTGACTAGAATAAAACAGCGAGAGGACACTGGCAGCAAGAATTAGAAAGGTGCGCGAACGTTGGCGCGTCTCGAGGGCGATATCCTGATAATAAATAGATAATGCTCGGTGGTAAAGGATAACTTCACGGATCTTGGGATAATATTCCTGCAAAAGGTTTCGTAGATTTTTGCGGACATCCTGCGACGCGATAAAACTAACAAGATGACGGTCTGTGAGCTAATTGAGAGACTCTTATGGGTTTCAGTGCATTTCCCGCGTCTTTAAAAATCGCAAGTCCTGAGAAATTTGTGAAGATATTTATTTTGGACAAACACTGCCGGTCTTTCGAACAGTTTGACATGCCTGCGTCGATCCCGTGAGTTTTAGTGATATGCCACTCAATATTAACAGCGAAATTTTAAGTGTGATACCGTCGATTAATTTTATCGTGGAACATCCTGGGTCATCGAGAATTATTGAAGGTAATTATTGCGTACTTTAAGAATGATATGTTCTTACTATTCAGGATTGAAGATGCTATTAAGTTAATTTAATCAATAACATAATTTCCGTCTATTTGCGGAAACATAAGGAAATGTTACTTGGCAAAAATATTTTTCGCGAAGACAATGTCATAGGTTCTTGGTTCATGCCATTGAATAATATATTTGTTCGAGGGACCGTACGCGAGGGCGTATAAATTCTTACTTTTCTCTTGCCTTTCCGCTCGGAGACATTATATTCGGCGGAATCTAACAAAAAACCATCGCAATTGAACAAGATAAAAGAGAGAAAACTTTACTGCTATAAATATGTAATTAATTGAAACATATAAGAAAAAAAAGCTAATTCTTATCTTTTTTATTATTAGGTACATATATTTTTAGTTTAATATTTTTACATTTGTTAAATATAATTATAATGTAAAATTTAATTTTCAAAATATAACCTGTATTTTTAAATTTGTTGGTATTTCAAATAAAGTTTCGGTATTTACTTGAGATTTAGTTAATTAGTTGATTTACTCAGATTAATACTATATTGATTCTACTGCAAGATATTAATCTATTATTTTATCGTGTCATCTTCAGGGAAAGTAGAATATTTTATCTATCTATGCGTCAGCTTCATCCATAAATCCGGGGTGGAGAAATCCGCTGCGCGACTTTTCAGCGTGTTCGATTGTTTGGCGGAAAATCCCGGAAATTTGTGCGACGTTCGACGGAATGTTGGTTTCACGCTGCCATGTATCGCTGATTCCTGCCGTGCGATAAGTACCGTGGAGGCAAGGGTACCGGAAATTCCCACAATCTGCGATCCCGCGTCGATCTTTTTACTCTCTCTTCCGAATAGATCCGCTTCTGCACTCTCTTCCGTTGTGTTGTTACTCAGCTATTCTTCCGCACACATTCTCGCGTTCTCTTCCATCAAGCCTTTCCTCTTCAGTCCAGCTCCGCTTTTCCGTTGTTCGTTTCTGTCGTCATTGTTGTTGGGAAGTGTAGCTATCCGCAAAATGCTGCACGGTAGATAGCGAGATTGATTTATCCATGTCAAAATTGCGATTGACATTAAAATAGTATTTTGTGTGGCAAGTGTGGAAAACTACGAATTATGTCGCGCGTGAAGTTGCCGCATTTGCCTCAGCTTATGGTGCATTCACACGAGTACGAGTGTGAATGCTCCATAAGCTGAGGCGAATGCGGCAACCTCACGGGCGACGTAATTCGTTGTCTTCCGCACATGCCACATACAATATTTTTTGTAATGCCTGTCGCGAAAGTTTGATTTGAGATTAAAAAATTAATTGAAGTTAAATTCAAATAAGATGGTTTCGCACTTTTTGACACTTCATCAAAATATGTCATTGACATTTTCCGAAAGTGAGATTGTATTTTTATATGCTCTCCATTCTATAAATTTTTCATAAATATTTATATACTTATTTATCTCTCGATTTCTTCGGTAGTAAATTTTTTGTGGCAGATCCAGCTGCTTCTACGAGTTCCACCGGCGTGGACGGTCTTGGACACTCGTTTTTTTTATCCATTTTATCCTTCTTGAATAATGACAGTTGTAACGAATTGACGTTTTGTCTCGCGTGAATTTCGTTCCGTTCAAGTTTGTTATGTCAGTCGAAAATCGAAAAAGAAAAACTATTAATCGTGAAAAAAAGAGGTTTTTTACCGCACTAGTGCGGTAAAGTAATTACTTTATCGCACTATAAGTGTAGTAAAGTAAATCATAAAGGTGCTTTTCTCACACTAGTGCGGTAAAGTAAGGCATACATTGAATCGTTGAGAAATAAGCCACTTTTCGCACGCTAAACAGCAATCGAAAATCAAACTTTCGCCACAGGCGTTGCAAAAATTCACTTATTTGCATTTATTTCTTTGTTTCTTTGATTATTTTTGTGCAAGTTTGATAAATTCTACAGTTTAAATATTAACAGAAATGATGATAATGTTGCCTTTCATAAATTTATGGAAATTATTTAAAAAGTTCTCTATAAAGTGAAATACGCGCACAAATAACGTTCAGTTAATAGATAATTTATATGTATACGCTTTTTTGTTTACTTCTTCTTCTTCCTCTTGAATTAGGCTCGAGCTTGTTTTTCTCAACTTTATAGCGCTTCTTTCGAGGCTTATTGTTGATCCTGTAAGCATTTTTTTTTTATCATGGTAGGCTGCTAAACAAATCCTCCTTTTTTGTCCGGATTTGAGACCGGTAGGTCAAATTCCTGAGCTACTCGCTCACTTGTCATACAAGCGAAATAAGCATATATGGGATAATTGCGTGGATTAAACTCGGGATCCGCTGATTACGAGTTGATCGCTCTTGTGTAGAATTATACGTCATTCCTTCTTTTCTGTTTACGTTTTATATTATTAATTTTTATATTTTTACGTATATTTTTACCATAAATGTGCACAAAAAAGTGTTATTAATTTGTTTAAAATATATCTCTTTAGAGTATTTTTGATGTATATTCAATGCATATGCAACGAAATCCTGAAACGTTATATTTTTAAATATCATATATTATTTCAAATATTACTTATTTATACATTATGTGTATAATATGTACATGTCATATTTATTATGAATGAAGAACCTATTCTTATTTCATGCATGAATATTTTATCCGCAATGTGTTTGCATCTGCTTCGCCATCAACTAGCCTTTTATTCAAAATTTTATTACTTGTTCTGTACTTTACAGACTTGTTCCTTTCCTTCTTTTTCTCTTTTTTTCTACCTAGTACTTTCATCTGAAAATATTCATGGAAATAAGAAGAGCAGAAGAAGTTATTGTATGCTGTAAAATACTTTTCTGAGATCAGCCACGTTGATCCTTTTACTGCCGGTTCGATAAGTCTCTAACTTTCGTATTTTCGTCGTAAGATTTCTCCTTTGCCGCTTCTAAAAATTTTTCCGTGCGAAGATACGTCCCAACGATATCGCCATCTTCTTGACATCGTAATATAAATCTGTTACGCGCATATAGATATGGGTAACGAAAAAATGATTTCTCAAATCTTCGGAATGAATATTAATTAAACTAGTTTAGATTGATCAAAAATATCAGTTTATTAACTTCCAATAAATTAGAATACAATCGATAAGAGAAAGAGATTTTTCATGAGGATTTTATATATTCATAGAATTTACAGTTCTTATCTTTTGCAATTTATATCATATGGACAGGTCTGATACAAAGAAAATACGATTGTAAGTTTCGACTTTTGTCTAGAAATTTTTGTTAAATTCTTTCTCTTCTTATTTAAACATCATGAACTTTGAGACAAAGATCAAAGATACCACTGTAGAATTCTTAAAGATCGGCGATGTTAATACTTTTATCTCTACATCGATAAATCGCGAGCTTTAGCAGTTTCGCCGCGAAATTTCTTAGCAATCACCCCTGTAAATCTTACAAGGGATAACGTATAAAGTTTTATTTTTTCTGCGTCACATCGTGATAAGAATGGCACGGCGGAGATATGTTCGAATCCTTTGGATCTCAGCCCTTTTTTCCATTACTTAAAAATACTGCATGCTTCTACGCGAAAAACGTCGATACGAGATAGAGACCGTAGACGTTTCTTTTGTCTAGATCCGATAAATCTTAAACTTTGACGTTTTTATTACGTAACTCCTTTGCTACCGCGTGCGCATAAATCCTTTTGACTCTTTCCTGATTTACACGGAGGCTCACGATTTCTTTGCAATTACGTCGCGGCTCGCTCCGTTCGCTTATTGCAGTTTTGTCTTTCAAAATTATGCTTACGTAGTAGCACAGATTTTTTTAACTCTTGTTATATCAAAATGTGTTTTCGTTGAGCGTGCAGTTTCGTTTTTGACGGAAACCTCTCCTCAACAACTCCGTGTTCGGTTTGTTCGATAAATCTTGAGCGTTCGAGCGATAATCCATAAATCTCCCCTTGGCAAACTCTCGTCCGTCGACTTTTCGACGTCTTGACCGCAGTCACCGACGTCTCTGTCTTGCCCGGGACTTCTTTCCCCGTCCTCGCGGCTCGTTTTGCACGGGCTCCGTTTCGTCTCTCGTGAAAATATTTTTACGGGGTAAAAGTTTTCGAGCGCGCGCGCATCGTCGCTCCGTTTCGCTCTTGTAACTATCAGTCCGATAAATCTCCAACTTCGGGAAAGGCCACCATGTTCCATTGCCAGTCCGTTCTCCGCGAACTCTCATCGTTGTTCGACTTTTCCTTGTTCTGACCGGTTCCAACCTGACGTGTCCATCGCGCGATAGTGCCATTCCGTGCCGAGTTTATAAACGCGGCTCTCAATCTTACGATCTCTTACGTTCTATTCTTTTGGTACCCTTCTTTTCTCTTTTCCTTCGCTCATCTCTTCTCACTTAACCCTCACTATTCCCATTTTCCGGATATAAGCGAGATATCCCGGATATTCGAATATCGCGCATCTCGGGCAGCTTTTATCTCGTTCTTTTGCCGCTTGACTCCGGAATCCAGCTTACCTCGCAATTTTCGTTGGCGCACCCTTCGCCGGCGTAACCCCCGCGACAAAATTTTTTTCGTCGAACGCGTAAATACGCCACGACAGCACGAACGGCGCTACCAAACTTTCTGTCTGCGATTCTTGTAACAAGCCGCGCCCTCGACGACTCGGAACATGTCGACGTTCGCAACGTAAACTTGCAAAAAGTTTGCCCATCTTTGCTTTACATGTAGGGGGCTGCATAGTACCGCATTGCATGCGCGGCGAGTGTCCTAAAATTTGTATACAAGCTCTTTGCACTGCCGATAAATATATTTATGAGCACGTAGCCACGGCCACGTAAACGAACAAAATTTGCTATATTGTTTTTACAATATGTTATAAATATCTATCTGTTCTTGTGCCTTATAAAGGGGTAGGTTGCTCCAAATTCGATAACATCCTTCCTTATAGTCTCTTCGGCCGCGTAAGACTTTACCTCCATCGCCTTTCGGGACTAGAATTCGAGGACAGTATCCCAATTTACGAGGCGGCTTTACGTCCCGGCGGGAAACTCGAAAATGACTCGACGTAATCCTCGTAAATTTTGCGAAGCACCGCCGAAAAAGGAAAACAAGGGAAGAATCTCAATGGAGTTCTCTTCCACTGCCTACTTATCAGTGGCAGACGGTACCGACTCCCATGGGGAAAATTTTTCTCTCCGTGGACAAAAGAATAAAATTTTTACGAGCCTCAGCCGTCGGAAATCAGATAAATTCTCTGACTGAAGCTCGTGATTAGATGGAATCGAATCCGAGGTGCTTGCCGTGGCATGTCACTTGTAGGTACAAGAGATTCCGAAGAATAGAATTAGGAGATCAATCTGCTATTTAGACTATTTTGACAGATAATGATTAAATGTTATTTGAAGAAGAATGTAAAAAAAATAGCGAATATTAGTCCAGATGACATAAATATTTTAAAAAATGCAGATGAATTATATCTTGTATAGTATAATTTTTTAACATTGATTTATTTAAATTTTTATTCACGAACAAAATGCTTCCTTCTTCCTACAATTTTGCTGAAAGAGATGGAGAAAAAACAAAAAGCATTTCTTTATCATTTCTACACATTTCGTCAAATAAATCTCACGAAATATTGATTGCTTCGTTAAGCAGGAGCAAGGAGCAAAGTTGAAGGCTGGTTTTTGACTTGGGTTTTTGACTTCTCTCTTTTACACGGAATTATAATGTCCTGCAATTTTTTTATATTTTATTTTATCATGTAGGCACACATATACATGCACGCGCGTTTGTTCTATTCGCGGTCAAACGCCACAAAGTCTGCTATTTCTGAGGCAGTGCTTATCGTATTGCTTTAACCTCGATTTCCACGCTACGATACGACACGCACATATCACGCGAGACCACGCTCTCTCTCGCAATTTCACCTTTACATATATTAATGTGATCTCGACCTGACACCTGGAAAGTTTATAATTCTAATAACGTGTTTCCCTGATATGAAACGCTGTAAACGATACTGATGATAAAACACGGAGTGAAGCAAATGGAAGTATATTTCGAAAACGATACTCGAGAATTATTGCTTCCTGATTCTACAATACGTAAAATGCATGCGCAATGTGTACCTACGTGTAGTTAAATCGTATTAAATGAGAGACGTATGCCAATAATTTTGAATTTTCCGGCGTTTATTGCATAATAATTAATAACTATTGCAAGAGCTAAATACTGTTCAAATCGAAATTCTATAACAACCAGGTTGTAGCAACGTTTACTAACAAACTTTTCTAATTTAGGTATAAAACGTACATTTTACACAATATGCGTATTGTTATCCAGACATTTCAATAAATTAAATCTGTATCATTCCTGTTGTTTTATAGTAGCGCCCTTGCAATTAAGCTTGAACTTAGCGATCTGAATAACAATTGTTTCGCTTTAACTTATTGAAATTTTTGAAAATCATAATATATGTTATCATTTTTAGGAAGTGCCGTACGTTCGTGAAACTCGTGATTTGCGCCGTTCACCTTCCTACGCAACTTTCATGTCAAAAATAAAACTCCGCGTAGAAGCGTCGCAAAATCCCGTCTTGGACACGTCGATATCGGTGCTCGTGTAACGAAGAGTAAACCATAAAACGAGGGAGCATCGAGGGAAGGTGCGATCATCACTCGGCATGAAGGGTAAGTCTATTTTCCTAGGTCTTAAAGCGTTTTTACACTATATGTGACAAGCGTCGCAATTACAATTATCGGAAATATCGCGATATGAACAAATAAGGCAATTTACTCTGTTAAATTATTTATTGCAAATTCTGCAACAATCAGTTCAATTCTGAAAAAAATTGTAGAAATATTATTTGACTATACGTATGCGCTACTTATTTTTAAAATCGTATTTCTGACCGAAAGTAATTTATTAGGCTTTCGGGACACCCAGTTTGTTTTTTTTTGGTGAAATATATGTTTGACACGGTCGAGCAGCGAGACAAGCAATCAAAAACACGCTCGAGTACTTTGTCGGTGTAACCGCGTCCCAGGAGTCACACGTGAATGCAAAACGAAACGAGCGGTAACCGTACGTATGCGTATGGTTGCGCGTGTTTACTTTACTATTTTATAGACAGTCGATTTGATGAATTACATTGAATAACGATTCATTTCCCGTGCAAATAAATTTTGCGGTGTGTAGTTTAATAACGCCAATAAAAATCTTTCTCCGCGCGTGACTTATAGCTGAATTTGTTGTTCATTTGTACGAGAATTAGCGCGTTGAGAAAGCATATGCGAGATTTTAACCGGATTGCAATAAGTAACCTTTTGCAATCTTTTGTCAAATTATCGCTTTACACGGTAAACGATTTGAAAACTATTTTGTAATAAAAAATATAAATTAATATAGAAAGTACAGAATCTAATTGTAAGTATAAAACCTCTATTGTTTGAATTTCCATTTTTATCCAAATGCTCTATTCTATTTGAACGCTTTATTATTCGCACAAAACAAACGTTAGCAAAGTAATTTTGTTTCAGAATACTCCTTTTATTATTACAGAAATATTTTATGCAAAATGTTAAAAAATTATATGATTTTAAAAAAGTTAATCTTGCAAATATCTTAAATAAATTATACATTATTTATTATTATTTATTATTCTCTTTAAATAAATGAATTTTAATGTCAGACAATTAATTGTTTTAATTTAATTTATTCGACTGCTTGTATCATTCTGTTAGCTTAAATAATAGAGGCACTATCGCAAATTGATTAGTGATTACGAAACGGCATCCGATACTGTATTGTTTAGTTATCAAAATTATATTTCATGCGCTACCGGAATATCACTCAAAATGCAAACTGACGGCAGTATCGCGATCAGTGATGAGTATGCACATGGGTAGTGGATTATACCCTTTGGTGGTTTGTGTGCTCCCGGAAGTATGTATCAAAGTCGCCGGCGGCAACTTCGCGAAAATTTCCGGAATTTCGCGTTGGCTCTGCGAAAAGCGAACCCGGCGGCAAGCATTACGTGGCCGTATATAGAGTAACAGCTGTTTTGCATTGCAACCAAATTAGTCCGTGGCGCGTGTATACAGAATTAAATGCAACATTTTCCAATGACCGGCGCTGAAAATAGCTGGTCATTCGCATTCTTAACATTTTGACCGTGAAAACCTACGCTTTTACTTTTAGTACCTACCTACTATAGTTGTAAAATAGATGAAAAATTTAGCTGGAATTTGGCATGCTATCAGGAAATTTTTAGAAATTATTTGCTAATTAAAAAGTAAACAACCAGTGGCTTGCCATTCATTATTCATAAACCATAAGCCATATTTGAGCTGTGCGTTAAACTTGAATAAACATCAGTTTACAAAAGTGATTTATTTTAGTAAGACACTAATTAGCAAATGGCTGTCTATTATGGCGGACATAAGAAACTGGAAACAAAACTTTGAATACATCATCGGGAAATTTATTGACAAAATTGTGCATAATGTGAAATTAAACAACGTGTTGTGTGAATTTGCTACTGTAGCTGAAAAAGAATTTCTTCCAGATGTTTACCGAAAATGAATTGCGTCTACTCACAATCAGAGGAAAATTGGTGCTGATATGCAAATACTTCGTCATTTTCCGATTTTCTTCCAAGTTACTCACTTTGTATAATTATTTTACGATAACGGAAGGCAAATTGTATTGATAAACAACTGCCACAATAGCACACATTTGTTCAATTACGTTTATTCGTTTACAACGCGTTGTCGGACTATGTCGAATAATCGAATATGATAGAATTGGCACGATCCAAGGTGCGTCCCGGAACGTGCTAATCGAATCTTGTCTCTGCCTATTATAATTAAAGTTCTCCGTGCTCATTGGCCCCATGTGGCACGTTTACAAAATTTGACAAGTCCGATTACATAACAAGACGGTACTTTACCCTCTATTGACGATTAGATACCTTTTTAAATTTTAATTGATTTATACTGCTACTGATTGCTATTATAGAAGAGGATTGGCAACTATCACTATAGGTACGTTATTAAATATCTATATAATTATGTGGGCAATTTATGTGTGTAAGGAAAAGACGTAATATAAATAATTAATTATGGACAAAAATTTTTTATTAAAGTGATTATTATCGGAGTATGTTTAAAAAAATTTTGTCTTAATTTTTTCAATTATTAACGCAAATAAATAACTTTAATTAGTCGCAAATCAGCGTAAAAGAAAACAAAAAATTGGTTAGTTTTCATATGAGAAGCATACAATCACACGGCAATTAGTTTTCAGCTGCCTCAGCTGCGCATAGACTGATACAAAGTGCAAATCTCTCTCTGTGCGACTGATCCCACGATTAACTGTCACCCTTATGGTACAGCTATTTGTATGCGTAAGTGTGTGTGTATGTCGCAAACGTACATCGTTATCTCAAATCCGATACTGAATTATCTCGATGATAGCGGATTCCGGCTTGCATGCATCCATCCATAAATCGTTTCGCCTGCTTTATATCGCGATGTGAACGCTCGTGAACCCAAATTAGCTCTGATTCTTTTTGGCGGTCGGACTGTGATACATAATAGCTCGGATGTGTATTATAGGCTTGTTTACTTCTTCTAAAAATTGAGGCAAAAAAATTTTTCTAAAAACACTGTATTAATCGTGCGGTATTAATTCTGGGCGATACGTAATATTAAATTACAAATAAGCATCACACGAATGATTTTAATGCAGAATCGCTAACTGCAGAAATCATGCGCATATCATTGTCGATGTATCTCTCTTACGTTATTATGTATCTCTTTGGGTTAGGTATCTACCTTTAGCGCATATTATTTTCTCGAAATGCAAGCATTTACAGATTATACGGATTCGATAATGAATTATCTTCGGTAATATACGGCAGTTGAGAGGCCGTTCGCATAAAGGATAAATTGTTTCCGTTGTTTTTGTCGCGTAATATAAACGGCGGTATGCACGCAAATTTACATCGCTTTAATTACGTCTTCTTGTGACGAATATTTTGCTCAGAGCAGTGCAAATGTTCCGCAAATATTTGTCTCGCCGGCTTTTAAATGCGCGGGTATGACTGTGCGAAATTTCAGCGAAAAACGCATGAGCGACGGAGTTGCGTACCATCCACGTTACGATTGCATTTCATCATAGTCCGGGTCGCATTTTGAAGGCAGGTATTGGAATTGCTGCCATTTGAAAACTGCGTCGCAAAATAAGAAAAGCTTTCTCATCGCGATGTGATATTTTTACCTTGCCTTTACTTTTAAATATTTGAATATAATTTATACGATGTTGTTGTGTGCGTTTGTACTTGCTAAGAAAACATGTCTTCAAATTCATTTTATATTTTCAACTCAGATTTCTAGGACTGTTTGCAATCTGAGTTTTAATTTAAGTTATTTGCGTTAAAACTGGATCTTACTTCTGCTTCTGCTCAGTTATTACATATCTAAGATTTTACATGCTTGTACGCATTGCAGTATTATGTTTTTGAATTAATTACAATTCTAAATAAACTTGAAATATATCATACGTATTCATATTTTAGCGTAAACGTAGAAATATAATATTTATAGAATTAGTAGAAATATCATCTTTAGTATAGTTCTTGGGGAATGAGCCGGGTTGACGGAAAAGAAACGTCTGACAGAGACGGATGTGTAGGTGATCAATTCTCATTTCAGAGATAATAAAATTACTGCTGCTTTAATATCCCGCGTTAGTTCAAGAATCACATTCGTCAAACCATGACGTTATAAGTGGAATAATGCGCCAGTAGTTCGATTGCGATCAGATTTAGGATACTGAGTGTCATATTTTGTAAAAATCTTGATATAATTCTTAATTTTAATTAAAAGATTAATCAATAATATATTTAAACATTAAAAATTTTCTTCTTGTATTTACATATCTTATATTTGTCAAATATTTAGGGTGGAACGTTTATCGAAATAACTGAAGTAGTACAACGAATAATTGGAAGCAATGGACACCATGTCAAATTCTCAATACTGGAATCTCAGGAATACTCCTATATGCAATGCCTCCCATTATTAGCCAAGAGTCAGACTTAAAGTTATGCAATAACTCCGTTTTGCCGTAGGCAACTCTGATTCTCTCCTTCTAGGAGTTCTCGCAACTTTCGAGTATTACTCGATCATAACTTTCCTCTATCGGCCTTTAAATGCTTCTTTCGAGAAAGATAAGTTTTAAAAGCTGTCGCGGATTTGGAGCAGGTCAATTAAAATTTTAGAATAAATTTTTTTCTCTCACGCAATCTGAAGCGTAATTATGATACGATAATTAGATAAGAAAAACTTAGAAGGCGGAGTAATTAACAAATTTTAATAACTTCGGGGAATATTTTGGTAGTGTTTACGATAAAGTTTTTGTTGCGTAATTATATTGTGATTATTATTACGTAAAGTATGATATCAGTTTATTATACACGAGAACTTTATTTGAAACCCGCCAGAGTATAACATTAAAATTTAAGAAATCTTATTAATTGCTTGACGAAACTTCTAACAATGAGAACTGTGCTTAATTTAATAAATACTTCATTTAACTTCCGGAATAATCGAGAGGGCTTTAAGCACGTTGAGAGCAAACGGGAGTTTCGGAAGGAGATAGCGAGAAGGAAGTAGTAGTGTTAATGGGAAGGATAATCCTTTAGTTTTATCCTGCGAAATCCCTGCCTGTATCCTGCAGCTAACTATGTTATTCACATTTGCCAGATGTAATACTCGTACCAGTTCGGGACTAATTTGGTCTTAAAAACTTTTGACATTATATCTCGAGAGGCGATTTAATCCTAATTAATTACAAATATTCTTATCGG
This sequence comes from Leptothorax acervorum, assembly GCA_035220615.1. Taxonomy (NCBI): domain Eukaryota; kingdom Metazoa; phylum Arthropoda; class Insecta; order Hymenoptera; family Formicidae; genus Leptothorax; species Leptothorax acervorum. The sequence goes on along the minus strand of JASTWQ010000482.1, from coordinate 20,662 downwards.
TAAGACAAAAATAACGAAAATATCTTCTAGATGGCTAATAAATAAGATAATATTACTCAAGATATAATAATGCAATATTTATTATCTTTCCAGAATATTGTTTTGTACACAGGCAGTGATGTTATAACTTCGGTAAATATTAATAAAGAACTGTGAAATATGCGGGCGTGTAAAAATGTCTCGATGATACTTTTCCGATTCATCGATTTATAAATTCTCACTGATGGTAATGACGCGTTATATATTTTACTGCTTGTGTTGCAATATGTATTACGTAGGTATGAGACAAACCTAAAAATAAAACTGGAAGATTCGGCTCGCCAGAAGAGCGAGGATTTTTAATTATTCTCGAGTAGACAGTATAGCTTGCGCGAAAAAGGACAATACTTAGAACCGCGTCGAGTACAATTTTTGCGGCTCCTTTCCTCGATCCTCACATTCGCCTCTTTTCATTCGGGAGGAAAGATCAATATTCTCATGAAAATTCAAGCATCGCACGCGAGATGGCTGGAGATTTCGAGAGGCGGACATAACTTGGAAAACTAATAATTCTTTTCACGTAAAAGTAACTGATCCGTCATTTGGGTTTAGCGAACCCACGAATCCGAGTTCAACATACTGTGGACAGAATAATATTTACATATCATGTTTACCATGTACATACGTTATTATGAAAGCAACAAATATTTGAAGAAGAGTAGAAGCAAGATATGTATAATCTAATTTAAGAATAAAAAGAGGAATAAAAAAATAAAAAATAACCCGTGTACGCGCGTATTTGAAACAAATGGAGCAGGATAGCAAAAGCTTATTTTTTATTTATATTCATTAATTAACTAGAACAGTTTGGAATTTACCGCGATAATGTTCGCAGTGTCTCCTGAGGACCACTGAATATCGCTTCGTAAATAATCAATAAATCGATTACTGCTATTTGCCCTTTGAATCCGGAAACGGGGTTGGCCCCTTTTGTACGTGCCCGCTCGACAGGATGTGTTTTAGGATTGGTTCGTGACCTTCTTACAAACGTTCCAGATCCTAGCCGCAGTGAAACGCGTCCTACTTAAACTTCCTTCCGCGATAAAGATGCTAACAAACGCGCACGATCGACGCTTTCGCATCTCCTGATCGTAAATCAGGTCGACTTTAGGCTGCGTCATTTAAGCACAAGGATTTAAATTTGTCAATGATAACGTTAAGGAAATATTATTTTGCTTTAAATTGTGATAATGCGGACATATGGTTAACACATATATTAGTGTTTTTAAATATTTAGAAGTTAGATAGAGAGAGATAGGCCAAAGTAAATCTTTATGTTTTTACAGATCTGTTTATTATAACTAAATAGTATTAATATTATACACCTATATTAGTCATCTTTCCGATCCGATCATCAGCTTTAAACGATGTTTCTATTATTACATAGCATCTCCTATGGTTTTGCAGTCAGCACATAAATATATCGTTCATCGTGTTCAATCCCCTAAAGATACTCGGTTTATTTTTATCACGATGTTTCTCTTCTTATTTTACATCCCTTTTTGCCTTATTTTTATTATATTCCTCCGTTCTAAGAGATAAAATAAATCCATTTATATTTATCTATATGTCTTTCAAATTTTTGTCTTTTTTCTTTTTCACAATACTCATGGCTGTAATATATTTAAATTACACCGTTTATTTTTTTTATTTTTTTTTTGGTGTAACGTTGGACGCTATATAAATAATTAGTAGAATTATTTTCATGATTATTCTTTACTTTTTTTTTACTGTCTTATCTATCTTTAAATCACGTTTCAAAATCTATTTTCAAATAACTCCCGCAAACTTTTAATTAGCTGGATTAGCGATAGCATTTAATCTCACAGATTATTTAGCGTTTGTGTATTCGTTTGTGTGACTCTCCTTTTTAATACCGAGGCATTTTATCGACATGTTTTACGCCAGTGGTGCTTTATTAAGTCCCATTTGAGACCAGTTTTTTATTCTCTACTGGCGACCTTTCGTTTTCCATGGGAGTTTTCGTTTCCATCCGGCAACAGCGAAACGCACATTCACGATCACCTCGCAAAAAGTTTCTCTTTTGGAAAACTGACCGAACCTTCAAATAAAATATGCAAGAGAATTGTCGGTGAATCGTCGAGGCGGTAAAGCGAAAAATATATCTGCATTTTGCGTCTTTGAAAACCAGAGTTATGAGCATCAAAGCAGCAGAATAAAGAGCATGCACTGCAAAAAAGGAAACAAGTAATTTCAAACAGTATAAAATATGAATATATATAAGAGAGGAAACATAAATACATTTTTGTAAATTAAAATATAAATAAAGATAAAAAAAGATATTCTGTAATGTAACATAATGTAATAGCATGCTAATTCGCTTTTCATTCGGGGAAGTGTAAGGGAAGTGAGGTGGCATAATTCGTGTAATTCACTCTAATTCATGACGCAACCCAACTACCAGCGAATCGTTTGATAGTCAAAGATGAGTTCTTCTTTTTAAAAGAGCATTTCACGATGAATTACTTTGTGATGTCAGCAATATATTTGAAAGCGTTCGATCGATCGTGAAGTAGGGACTGCAGATGTACTTTTCACTAATTCCGAGGCATTTCGATCATCCGGTAGATCGAGTCCTTTTACTCGCGTTTAGAATCTTACGGGACATTTTCAATTGCTCAATTCGTTTTTGTCGGTAGGTATAAATATTGATTTTACAATCCAATCGTAACATTGACAAGAAAATGTTAGTACAAACAATTACTGTGCCGCAATCAACAACGTAGAACTACGTCAACTGTAGGGCTACGTTTTTGGCAAACAGGACAGACGTAGCCCTACGTCAACTGTTCTCCGCTGTATACTTTAACATTAAGTAGTGACAGTTGACGTAGTTCTACGTTGTTCATTGCGGCACAGTAATTGTTACTGTGCCCATTTGATTTTTTATTATATTAGCAATTTTTTTATAATTCTATTATATTTTTTAGTCTTTTCTACCCCTATTTTATATATAATTCTTTAAAATTTGATTGATTAGTCCTTGAATTACATACGTTAGAATTTACGAGGAATACGTATATACATAAAAGCCTAATAAAGCTGAGTCTAATCAACCAAATCTTAAAACATTGTATATATGAAATAGGGGTAGAAAAGGCTGAAGAATATAATGGAATTAGAAAAGTTGCTAATAATTAATATTAAATTGCCAAAATTGAAAGTGGTTGAAACTTGAGCATAATTATTTGCTTATAATTGTTTGGCTTCCTTATTAAAGAAGCTTTTTAAGACTTTTGAGACTTTCAGGAAAAAATGGGACTATATAAGCTATCTAATGACGTATTAATCATTACTCTACGATTATTAGTTTCGGAGATATAAACGTTCAAAGTGTGACATGTTTTCGTTGCATTCGTTGCATCTGTGCTCCCAATATTACCCTACTTACTGTCGACAAAGACGTAGTTCTACGTCAATAGTTCTACGTCAAAAATCAATACAAAAAGTTGCGTGCATGAATATAATCGTCGCTGTAATTATCTGTTCTGATACGTGCGTGATACGTACCTATAGGTATATTTTAGATCGTGAACAATTTTGCAGTTTTGTATTTTGTAAAAAATCTATTAATTATATGTAAAATAGAATAAAAAAGGCATCTATTATATTCTATATCATAAAACAATAAAACATAATAAAATACAAATAAAAAGATCGACAGAAAAATCAACAATGAAGTATTAACAATATTACTAATAGACAAAATAGATGACATTTATATTTGTTGGATTTTCTATTTCTTTACCAGGTCTGCACCGAGATAAGACATATAAAACAGTTATATTTGCCATGAAATACTGATAACTCTAACAGTTCGGTTTTATCGACTCTATAGTATATATACGTATGCAAATCGGATTGAAGTAAAATATGCCGGAAATCCATTTTCGAAAATGGAATTTTAAACTAGTTACCTACACCATTATTTTTTCTCGTTCAGATATTCTACTATTTTATCAGGATTTCATCTTTGCATAAGGAAATAATTTTAATTATGCTAATTGATTGAAAAACATAAGAAGCTAATATAATTGTATATTTAGGTACAATAAGATTGCAATCCAAACGCCGTGATCGTGCTGCGTTTGACATTAGATATTGTAATACATTTACTGTAATACATTACTATAATACATTTTTTTGTGATATTCTTTAGACCAGAAAATCGTCAATATCACTGCATACTCAGATATTTCAGTCTTTTTATTAAATAAACCAAACTGTCACCAGTCACAAGGGGCACAATATCGTGTTCGACGATGTTGATTTAATAATGAGTATCTATGATGCATTATTAAATTAATATTTTGATTAATATTTTATTTACAATTAGATATAAATAACAACGCATTTTTATCTTTTAAAGTTAAACGGGATACGATTAAAACTTTAGGTTGAATCGATAAATCACCAACAATAACAACGTAACAAAGCCGTCGTAACCTATAGTACGATCTATCATTGCACTCTTCACGAAATGATGTATTACTTGACAGTGTTCTCCATTTTAGCGCATTTTTGTTACCGTTTCTTTTTTCTTAACGTCGCGCACTAATGGTTTCTTGAATTCGTAAGGTTTTTGTACTAATTTAAGAAGTAATAAGTCTTATTCTTACTGATTTCTCTTGATTCTGCTTCTCGATTTTTTATTCATATATTGAATAAGATTTTATTATAAAATTTGTAATTATATTTTACGCATTCTCATTGTCAATGTAAATGATTTTATTTAAAAGTTCTTATAACTTATTAATATTTTTTCGTACACCCATTTATACAAGGATATTTTTATTATGCATGTGCAATATCTATTTGCGAGTTTAACAAGATAAAGAATTATTTTGTACAATATATTTGTCATCACGGCTGTGGATTGCGGTCTTGGCAATGTGCGAATGACGTGGAATCATATAACACGAACGAGATATCAGTGTGTAACGAGATACGTATCGCTGCTAATCCCACATCGCGTTAAATTGTAAACAATTGCATTTTGAATATAAAGAAGATTTAAGATCGTATTATGCGTATTGTTTGAAACAAAAAAATTGTTTTAGTAATTCTTCCTTGTTAGTAACAAAGGCACTTATTTAATTTTAGTATTATAATCTTTGATTATATTGGTATCGGAAGATATTCTAATAGATTTGCACTGATTTCGCAAAGTTTTTAATTTTCCATATGAATAAATGTCATACCTATTTATTCTGGATATTTCAGTAGTTAAGTACCTACATGTAATTTTATTCGTATTATTAAATAAAGTTGGACATTTAACCATGCTGAAAATATAGCAATATGTCAAATGGGAAAAGGTATGATTTAGAATAAAATGTTTCATTAATTCCGCAAAGAATTCATGCCTGAAAGAGAATACGCGTCTGTTTCCACAATAATTTGTGACCAAACATATTTTTTTTTTTTTTAATTTAATATCGAAATTTAATATTGAAATTTAATGGTGAAATAATGTTGCGACGTTTATATCCACCACAGAAATTATTGAAAGATTATCCTTTAATCGCGCGAACTAATACGGCTTTATTGCGCGTGCAAATTATAGATAATGCACGCGTTTATATACCTAATATTCGCTGGAATTCATAGAATTTTATGTTAAAAAGTATTACGCGTGTTTTACGTCAGCAAATTTGCGGAAAATTTTGCTGAGCATTTTCGACCACAGAAATAGACCATTGTTACGGTGCATTCGAGATAATTATCTCTTGAATATGTGAAGAAGTGATGACATCTACATATGATCGTTTCCATTTTGTCATAAATATACTTTTTTTATTTCTTGATAACATTACAACAGATTTTTATATATCGCACTAAAAAAGCTTATTATCTATTTACTTCTATTTCATTGATATCGGATTCACTCTAATCCGATAATCATCGTAATGCAAAATGTTATCATGCGTAAAATGTGTTTCCTCTATTTAGAAACTGTCCTAATTATCAGTTACTTCTATTATCAATAAAAATGTTGTAATACGTTTATTCCATATTTTCAACTTTATTTTTACAAAGATTCTTTATTTTTATAAAGAATTTTTTTACGAGCTTTTTTAGTTTCTTTTTTGGTTATCTCATAGTTTTTGTCATACTTTTTATACGTAAACATTTTTTCATCATTTTTTACCATTTAAAAAAAATTGAACCATACGCCCCTCGTGAAACCTTTTATATCGTTCTCTCAATCTCTTGCTTTTGTGTTCTTTGCATGTCCAACTATTTCGCAGGAGTGAAGTGACTACGCCACGCGAATAACTTGCCGTAAAGTCATTCGGGAGCCAATAAATTTCTTACCCGTCCTTCGCCTTCTAGTCGCAAGTACACGGCCTCACGTAAAACGACGGAACGCTTTCGAAAACGTGGTAGGTGGAGGGTGCAGTCGCCCCGAGTCCGGGACAAATTGGCTGCGGCCGTGGTGAGCACAGCCGCGACAAATAGGTGCTGTTTACTTATGTAGGTCGACAAACAAAATAGCTGTCGTGCTTAGCCAACAGTCGTTTGAAGTCCACAAAGTACCGGCAATATATCGTGTATCTCCTATAAAAGCAATTTTTTACGCATTAAATTTTAGCTAAGGAGGGATATTTAAAAAAAAAATTGATACCAGATGTTTTAAAACAAGATCGATTTTTATTTAATTAAAATATATTTTTTTTATGTATAGTAATAAATATTATATAATTATTACCTAGATATATACATATATATATTTTTTAAATTATTGTATAATTATATGTATAACATTGTATATCTGTTATGACAGAACGAGAACTAGATTTTTGAAGCTGTGGGAACAGAGCAATGTTGACAATCGGATCTGGCTATAGTAGATCCGTCCGGCTTTGGTCAGACAGGTCGCCTAAGGCTATCTGTTACTACTGCAACACGAGCTAGGATTGAACGACGAGAGAGTTGTTATTTAGCCGCTGTATATTAACGTTATAAATTTTGCATTGATCAAAATAACTTCATTACTTTGACAGATTTTCTTTGTATTATGACAACAAATAAGTAATAATATTCATTTTTTATGAGTATTTTAACGTGATTGCTTATTACAGTTACATATGGCTTATCACAGTTACGTAGTTAAGTAGCTTATGTTTATGAGTTACGAATTTTTGTATCTATGATACGGATTTCGAAATTGTTTGCCGGATGACATGCAATACAGCGTGTTTACACGGGACACCCGGTAGCATCGTTGGCAGTGTCGTCAAGGAGTGGAAATAGTTTGGAGTTGCTTGAGTTTGGTAACAGTGGGAAATAGTCGAGGGTCTTCGTCGGTGGTAGCGGCGGTAGGTTGATCGGTGGAGTGCAGTGCGGATCCATAAGTCATGAGGTTCAACACGTTCAACCGGCTTTCCAACAAGACGAACAAGCAAGGAGACGAGGAAGAAGCCGCGACGAGAAGAGGAGTGTTTACTCGTGACTCGCATCACCCTCTCTCTTGCCACCATTTTCCCGCCACCTCTGTCGTCGGTTACACCCCGCAGGTTACTACTGGGGCACCTTCAATTACTGGCCGATTATTACTACTTGTTTGACCTCCGTTAGGCATTTTGTGGCTGCTTTTATGTGTTTGATGTTGATCTCGTTGGAGAATTTGATAAATGCATTTAAAGCGGTATCGTTAATACCACTAATTATGGTTAACAATAATTTTATTTTAATTGATTTTTGTTTCTTTTAAAAAAGAACGAACTAAAGATTACACTAAATTTTATAATTTAGAAATTGATAAGAAATGATAATAAAAAAATATAAGATAGTTTATGCAAAATGCAATTATGCTTTTAAGATTCGCGAGAAGTACAGTGTGGTACAATAAAAACTATGGTTTAATGTAACTTCTAATAATTTTTATCGCGCCATTTCACGAAAGCTGTGAAATAGTGGAATAATCGAAACTCTCAGTCCGCTGCCTTGTCGATACGTCGAGCGTGCAATCGCTATTCCCATCAGCTTTATGCTTTCCGGTGATGATTATTGAGGTGTGATGCGTCGATAGCAAATATCGTATCTGTGTCTGTATCCCTGCGTCTCTGTTTTCATCGTGCTTTACCTAGCTAACTCAATTTCAACCGCACGCTTGTCCGGCAAGTAGACGGGGCCACAATAAAGTCTCTCGCCTGGCTTTTGCTTTTATTTGTCACTGGGAGCCGCGGTTAATTGAGAACTATATGCTATCCCTCAGCGTAACAGTGCCACTCTGGCGAAACAATTTACGTGGTTGAAGATATAGGCAACAGTTACACGTCACTTTCAGTTTTCGGTCACCATTTTATTCTGCTTTGACGATGGTGCAGCATCACCACCGTCTGGCGCGCTTAAAGACGAGGAAATATAACATGACCCATGTTACGAGAGTAATTATGTTGGATGATAAAACTCTCTCTTGTCCTACCACCTACCGCATCTAGTTTTGCTTTTATAAAGGTCGCGTGTAATCGGCAATTTGCAGGCAACCAGAACTGACGAGGTGGATAAGAAAACTTACAAAAAGTAGATATCTGCGGAAAAATTTATGGGTACAATTGCGCTAACGCAATTTCATGTTTCTTTGACACGGACAACAAACAAAAATCAACAGTACTTTGAGTTTGCGCTGTATATTAATCACTCCTGTGGTAAGATTAATTGTACGTCAGTTTGTTGTTATTCTACTGTGGAATGAATGAATATTGCCTAGGTACTTTAATTTACAGATTGCAATTACTTCTCGGAACGGATCTAGAGCACTTCGTAGATGTTACGGCTTTTATCACACTCGACTTCGTATTTCTCCGCTAATTACGTGAATTATGTGGCTCCGTGTCGTTACTGTCGCGGTGGTTTCCATGGTAAACAATTTCAAAATATGGCGTCACGGCGCTGCTTTTTGCAGCAATTTATTGCGACGCCATAAGAAATTATTGTCTTAATGACGTTGATTACATGAACGTTTTCTTACTCCGCGCGTTAAACAAATGAAAGCTAAATCTCCGGAAATCGAGATTGTTATTATTACACTTATTGTTAGGTGCTTTTGTCATTTATCGCGAAAAAAATTATAAATTACATGAAATAACTAGACAAATAATGCGTGCGTAACACGAGACACAAGTATAAAAAGTACATATGATTTTTTAATTAATAGACTTTTTTAGTGAGGAGTAATAAAAATAACGTGAGCACATAAAAGAACAGCAAAACTATTTTCAAGATTTAACTGCACCCTGAACTCTTCTTCTCACAGTTATGATCCGTACACGGACATACTTTATTATAATATCATTAAATCGAATACGTTTGTCCGACACTGGATCGTCGCGTTTTTTCATCAATTCACCTCCCGCATTGTATATGTGTACATTTCCCATTGGCCCTCGATGGGACAGGCTGTTATTCGGCCTCGCGCAAAATATGTACCCCGTGTGCGCGTACGTACGTGTACGAGTACGCGAGCCGCGAATGAGCGATGGATATCGCTATCGATTTCGAACTACGTCAAAGTCGAGTACTACTCTCCCTATGCTCGGCGAGAGAGTGTCGATGTATTGGCTCGGCATTCGAGATAGCTAATGATGTTTGCGCGTACAACAAACGCGTATACCACGGTAATATGTATAACCAGATCGCCGGACCCACTTCGCGCGGTAATCTTGCGTGGCATTTTTTTTTGCACGCGTCGAAAGCGGGTACCAACATGGGTAACCCGCGGCTGAGTTTGCCAATTAATCCGCGCACACGGTTAGTTACGGTTTATTTATTTATTTTTTCTTTTTGTTTAATCCCGAACATTCAATGTTTCTGTTACTTTGTTTCCGGCGAGATTTTCATTATATTATCGCTGCAATATTTGTCAGATGTCAAATTCGGTGTTTTTCAGTCGCTTAACTTATCTGCGATACATTTATTGCAGTATCTATTACGAGTGTATGTATACTCGTAGGGGAGACCGAGGCAAATCGGTCAGGTTTTTTTCGGTGCCGATTTTTAACAACAAAATAAATAATTTTAGTTAAATGTGGTATACCATTTTTAAGAGTAAACCTTTAGCTACAAAATTTATGTAGGAAATTTTTGTCTACGTCGCTTTGTTTAACCGGTATAGAGCAAAAACGACAACGGTGGAAAAATTGAAATCTCAAAAATGCCGGGGTAAAACTGTCACTCCATAAATACATAATTCCGATTATGAAAACTGATAGGATACATTTTATTAATTATTTGGTAATAGAAAAATGTAAACATTTATTAATTAGTGTTAAAAAATTTTATTATTTTGTGTTTTTGTGTGTGTGTACGGATTCTATAACTCAAGAACTAATCAACCAAATATTAAAGAAAAATATATGAAATAGGGGTAGAAAAGACTGAAAAATATAATAAAATTATAAAATTTGCCAATATTATAAAAGTTCACCCCGGGTGCTTACTGACCGATTTACCCCAAACACAAGTTTCAGGTTTCATCGCCCACGAAATATTAGACATGAACGATAATGAAAAAACTACACTGGATTCGTGTTCAGCATGCATTACTCTTTATAATCACGTACCTGGAGATTTGGAGAGCAAATATTATTGTAGATATTACACAATTTCCACGCGCAGAAAATTTCACTTTCACCTTCCGAAAACACGTTTGCCCTCGTAAAAATCATAACACGGCAGGTAATCTGCCGAAACTCCGTTGGTCACATGGGTACCATAAGACGCGTTTACAATGTTAATAGCGAGTTCGCACAATATACAGGTTCCGAGATATTTGATTTGACACTTTTACCCCGTTGACCGATTTGCCCGGGTCTCCCCTACTTTGTGATACAGAATGTGAGAACAAATCCTACAACTCGTTCTCGTGTTGCACCGTTTCTTGTATCCGCCAGGTCATTTTACGCTTGCGTTACACTAGTGAACACGTTTCTTCTTGGATTGCCGTTGCAAATGTGCTTTATTCAAGATTGATCGTTAGCACGTTATGTGGAAAGCAGAGATGTCAGTAACTAGTTACTTTTTTATCGAGTTACACAAAAGTTACTTGTTACAAATGTAACAAGTAATAAGTTTTTTTTTGTTACTTCGTTACAAATGTAACAAGATGCCTCTGTTCCTCGATACATTAGTAACAAGTAACGAATTTTTTTCGTGATTTTGTTACAAATGTAACGAGTAACGAGTTTTCTTTGTTCCTTCGTTACAAATATAACGAGATGCCACTGTTACTCGATACATTTGTAACAAGTAACACAAAAAAATTCGTTGCTCGTTACATTTGTAACGAACGAAAAAAATTTGTTACTTTGTTGCAAATGTAACGAAGTAACAAATTACAACTGTTACAGATGCCACTGTTACTCGATACATTTGTAACGAAATAACAAAAAAATTTCTTGTTTGTTACATTTGTAACAAAGTAACGAAAAATTTTGTTACTCGTTACATTTATATCAAAGTAACGAAAAATTTCGTTACTCGTTACATTTGTAACGAGACGCCACTGTTACTAGATACATTTGTAACGAGACGCTACTGTTACTCGATACATTTGTAACGAAGTAACGAGAAAAATTTGTTATTTGTTACATTTGTAACGAGTAACCAGTTTTTTTTTCGTTACTTGTTACAAATGTAATAAGAATCTTTTTCGTTACTTTGTTACAAATTTCGTTACTTGATTATTTATCAATTCTTTTTGTTACTTGATTATTTATCAATTATAGAAGTCTTTATCTTAAACGATACTGCAGTTATTTGGCTTTAAATTACAATAATTAATATTTATAGATTATCAACATGAACTACAATTTTAAACAAAAAACGACACTTTGTCATTCGGAGTTACCGCCGCACGCGGGGCTATGCTCAATCGTAGCTGGGGTAATTACGAACGGGTTTTGCTTATTGTTTAAAATTATAATTTATGTTGGTAATCTATAAATATTACTTCTATAACTGAAATTATATCAGAAACATAGAGAACATGTAACGGTATTTACCTTAAACAACATGTGCATCCTATCGTTACGTGTTATTGTGCGGCACTGAGCGTATATCGGACTATCGGTTGCAAGAAGAATCGGATGCAAGAAGTGGGAGAATATCACTACTCTAATATAGTGCAACTAGCTTAATACCCGTGCTTCGTTACGGTATTTAATTACTTTAAATACATTTTGACTCAAATAAACTTTTCTTTGATTGCAATAAATAATTTAAATTTAGCACAACTACCTTATATTAGGCAACACCCTGTAATTATTAATAGGCATATATTTGACGTAATAAAAATTTTTTTTGATTTAAAGTTTAATATAAAATATAAGATTAAAATGACAGTAGCGTATAACTAATTTTCAAGATTAATAGGATTAATTGAGTATGAAAATAGGAATATGTAAGATATAAATAACATAGGACAATAGAAAATATATTTACGTTTATTTTATTTATTTCAAATCTATATGGTATATACATATAAAAACAAATGCCGAAATAATGCCTTATACGATATCACGTGCTATACGATATTGGGTGCGTTTACCCTATTGTTATTTGTTTCTAAATGGAACAAAGTCGAATCAGGTTTCAAAGCGTGGTATACGGTATATGTCTTGGGGCGATAATCATTTATATGATTTCCTGCCAATGATTTATACTTCCTTTCAACATCTGGTAGATATGTTTCGTAACATTGCAGACAAACGCATCATATATTTAAATTTCTATAGCAATAACATTGAGAAATCAGAGATGGTAGGGCTACAGGAAAAATTCAAAACGTTACACTTCTAACCAGAACCTGCATACATTTCCCATCTAGAACCCATAAATATTTTGGGGAATCGGACTGGATCCCAATTAGATCCCAAAAAAATTTCTATGCGGAAGGATGCACTGAAAAGTGTTTGATTGTTAATTTTTTGGCGCTTTCATTAATTTAAAAACCGCTTATATGTTGACGTTTTGATTTCATAATTATACCTCTTAAAATCCGCAGTGATCGACGTCTTTGATGAGTTTGATGTAAATAATTCGACTAAAGTATTCGATTATTATATTTATTTGACGCGTCTAATTGATTTAAAAACGCTTATATATACATGCAATAATTTGAATTTATAATCGCCTTTTAAAAATTAATATTTTATCCTGATCAAAATTATTGCATATTATTTAAAAATCCAGATTGAAACCTAATTGTTCCAATACTTATTAATTTCTAATCGGTTTTGTTCTATGCAATGCAAAACACATGTGTGTACAGATTTAATTTATTTATGCTATAAATTAAAAAAATAATGCAATAATTGATTGATTATTTCTAAAATTCTCATTCTTTCGATTTTGTGTAGTACTGATTCTTAATTACATATATATTCTTTCTAAGGTCATCGATTAAACAAATATGTGTAAATCAGATAATTATAGTGGGTGCTAGGACTATCTTCGAAAGAGGACGCGTAAATTAACGAAAAAATACTGTACTTTATGTTTAAACATGCGCAGATTTCGGTTTTATGTTCGCGGCCTAAATGTTCGTTATCTCTAAAATAATATTCTTTGTAATACATATAAGTATAAAATATATGTAAAAAACGAGTATAAAATGTAATATTGTATAAAAATAATATGTAATATACTGCTGTGTGTAATGTGTTGCTGTTTGTTTTCTGTAAACAGCAATTTTAATTAATAAACTTAACATTATCATATTATACACATGTTATAATAATTTATTTTTCAGGGCACGTATTATAGAACTTTTCGGCATAAATCATTGGCAAGAAATCATATGAATGATTATTGCCTGATTCGACTTTGCTCCATTTAGAAACGGATAACGATATCAATTTCGTTATATTTGTAACAAGTAATGAAACAAAATTAGTTACTCGTTACATTTGTAACAAGTAACAAAAAAAATTTGTTACTCGTTACATTTGCAACGAGTAACGAAAAAAAAATTCGTTACTCGTTACATTTGTAACAAAGTAACGAAAAAAATTTGTTACTTGTTACATTTGCAACAAAGTAACGAAATATTTTGTTACTCGTTACATTTTTAACGAAGTAACGAAAAATTTCGTTACTTGTTACATTTGTAACAAAATAACAAAAAAATTCGTTACTCGTCAAAAATGTATTTAGGAACAGAGGCATCTCACTACATTTGTAACGAAGTAACAAAAAAAAATTTGTTACTCGTTACATTTAGTAACTAGTAATAAGTAACGATCGATACAGATTTTGGACATCTCTGTGTGAAAGTTTAACCTGCGTGAAGTTAGCACCCCATTTTTAAAATTTTAAAATTTTAAAAGTTGTTTCAAATTGTTCTAGACTTGTTCTAAATTGTTCCAGAAAATTTAATTTATAAAATAAAAATTTTAGCGGAAAATTTAAAAAAAACGATTTTTTGACCTGGCAACCCATTTTTCGAAAATCGAACTATTAAAGATTGTTCCAGGTTGTTCTAGTTGTTCTAAACATTGTTCCAAAGTATTAGTTTGATTGGTCAAAAACTTCAAGATATTAAAAAAACAAACATTTTGAAAAAAATGTTTTTGGCCATTTTTTTATAAACAAAATAACATACAAAATTGTCAATTTAGAACACATTTATAACCGCGTAGAACAACTCAGAACAAAATTTTTAAGACCAAAAGAACAATATAAGGCCCACTTTACTTTTCGGAAAATATTATTTTTGGATTTTCTTGGGTAAAAATCTTGTTCCAGGCTTCTCGCTTTAAAACTATCGTGTTCTTCTCTAGAAAAACCGGGATCAAAATTATTAAGACCAGAACAACAGTATAAGGCCCACTTTACTATTTATCGGAAAATATAATTTTTCGATTTTTTTTAGTAAAACTTTTGTTCCAGCCTTCTCGCTTTAAAACTATCGTGTTCTCCACTAGAACAACCGGGAACAAAATTTTTAAGACTAGATCAACGGTATAAAGCCCACTTTACTTCTTATTAGAAAATATTATTTTTTTATTTTTTCGGGTAAAAATTTTGTTCCAGGCTTCTCGCTGTAAAACTATCGTGTTCTTTACTAGAACAACCGGGAACAAAATTATTAAGACCAGAACAAAAACCTGAAAGGCACTTTACTCTTTATCGAAAAATATTATTTTTTGGTGTCACGTCCAAATATTCTGGTCATAATATTCCGCGACAAAACATCCCGGTCATAATATCCTAACGGCAAAATATTTTACATGGCAAAATATCTCAACGGCAATACATCTCGTGTGACGAATATCCCATGACAAAATATTCCATGAAAAAATATCGCATACAAAAGTATCCCACGATAAATCATCCCATGAATTATCCTTACAAATTATATGCCGGACGCCTTACAGATGCGCCGTACCTGAGGTACAGTGCCGAACGCTTCGATATCCCTACTTCGGGTTGGGTTAGGTCAGTTTTTTTGGAAGTAAAGCCCCCGCGGGGGGGGGGGGGGGGGGGGGGGGCGGAACCTACTGCATCCACCCACACACTTTTCCATATTTTGTTGTGGGTCATTTTTTTCCAAATTATCACGTGAAGCGTGGTACACCCCACACTCCTATGTACAGCATGGCGAAGCAAGGTCCACGTTTCCAACTTACCACGTGAAGCAAGGTCCACCCCCACACTTCCATGTGTAGCAGGGCGAAACAAGGTCCACGTTTTAGATGGGACTCATTTTTTCTATGGTATGTTTTGTAATGGAATATGACAAAAATATCCTATGATATTACTGATCCACTTTTGCTAGCACGTAGTTCGTACTGGAATAATAGATAGGATGGATAATATGACGTCAACAAAAATCACGCGAGTATTCTTGCAAACTTTAACGCCAAAATTTATAAATTAGCAACATAACAATAACAATAAATACATAAATATATAAACACATTATTCATAAAAATACAAATATAAATAAATAAAAGGTCAAGGACTCTCAAAAATTTAAACAAACAAGTAAAGGGCACTGAAAGTCGACGCGGTTCTTGATGCGTTGAAATATCAGATTACTGATTTATTAATTCATTGTACATTCAATCCGTACGTTTCGGCTCAGGATTGAGCCATTTTCAGCGATATAAATTAATATTTAATCAAGTTCTCCATTATACTCTAGTGAGTTTCATAATTGGAAGATCCAGAAACGATGTTAGTTTGTAAATGACTACGAGATCAAAATCAGATAGTCAAGAGAACGAGAACATTACACAGAAAGCCATTATCAAAGAATCAAGTACAACGTTTTATCCGAAATAGCACACGATAAAGAGGTTCCGAAATAACGGTCTTGTCAAGAGAGCACACACATGGTAAAATGACAAATATAAATTTCCTCACACTACAACGTTTGACCAATACCACGTAAATATTCGAGTATCTGAGACCGATCATAATTTTTCACATTTTTTAACCGCTGATCATAATCAACATACCGTCTGCGTCTTCTCGATCAGATATTTCGGCCAGCAATTTGTTGATCGACTATTAATTCAGTTATATCTTGCTCAGCCTATATACAATTTAAAAATTTACCTATTTGAGCATAATTCGCACTAATTCGCTCTTTAAATGGCCTGTGCCACCCTTCAACAACGTTATTTGTTCTCGGTAAATCGTTGATGACGGCATCGTATTCCACATTTCAATACCAAACAGAGCCTTACAACGTTTAGTGCAACGAGGTTTACCAATCCAGGTACATTTATAGTAATCTATAATTTCACGCGTCATCACGATTATCAATGAAATATTCAGAATTTGTAAGTAATTCAAACGCATAGATTACATCAGGAATAGGTACATATGCTAGAGCAATCAACACTTTAATGGCAAGCGCAAAGTCACTCACTACCGTAATGATTTTGCAACTTATCTGACTGTACATGTCGGTAAACGCATTGACCGAAATGGAAATGACATCCTTTAATTGTTGTATCAGGAAAACACAATTCGAAAGCGGATATAAATGATTGCTCGAAGTCCATCATCAACAAATCAAGATTATCCTTCAACACTGACAACACCAAAATGTATAAACATTTTTGTTTACCAGGAGCTAAAATGTAAACTAATGGAAGGACCTTGCCATCGTGACAGCCATGAATAGTATACAGTTGAACAAAAATTGCCGGAACACTTTTAAATGTTCCGTCCGCAAACCAAGCATCACACGTTGACAGGTACTCCATATTTTTCGTGGTCGAAAAAATTATTGTTTGTTTTTTTCCACCACTATCATAAATCAAAAATTTTTCCCCTTTATTAGTAACTTTGCAAACTTCTGGTAATTCAAGATCTTCTAAATTGCTTGGATTCAATAATTGAGGATTAGCGCGGGCCTTCGTTTGTTGTACAGTTCGATGTAAGGACGAAACACTTGACAATTCAGCAGCACCCGATTCGGTTATGTTGGAAATTCCAGCAGACACAACTGCACCTGTACTCTCGGAAGATTTGGCGGTTCGTTTCTTCCTCATTTTTTCCACAACTGTGCGTGGCTCAACGTATTGGACCATGGTTGTGTTCAGTCATTCTCAGAACTATTCCTGAAATTTTAAATAATTTCACACAGAACAGTAGCGAGAGGCAAAACCACTCACCACTCCGTTTCATTGAAGATGTGTATACTCGACTGCGACAGCTATCCTTATACTTAATGCATCGCCAGACAACAGCATCAATATTTTCACGATGTACACCATAAATAAAACCATGAAGCACTAATTGTCGCTTTCCCTTCTGACTACTTATAAATTTCAACGGCATCGTAGAACTGACTGCACAATTCAAACAGATGTAACCGAATGACTACCGATTCGAAAGCAACATCCAGACATGTACTTACCATTACAGATTCCTTAATATTGTTTACATTCAAATATCCTACACAATCATATACACACAACCTATCACCGTTGATAATATGCGAACACTGAAGCAGAGATATCGAGGAGTTTCGGCGCTGTACCTCAGGTACGGCGGCTACGGCGCATCTGTAAGGCGTATCTGTAATTTGTAAAAATAATTCATGGGATGATTTATCGTGGGATACTTTTGTATGGGATATTTTTGTATGGGATATTTTGTCATGGGAGATTTCGCCGTTGGGATATTATGACCGGGATGTTTTGTCGCGGGATATTATAACAGGGATATTTAGACATGTAACTTATTTTTCTATTTTCTCGGGTAAAAATCTTGTTCCAGGCTTCTCGCTTTAAAACTATCGTGTTCTCCACTAGAACCGGAAAAAAAATTTTTAAGACCAGAACAAAAACCTAAAGAACACTTTACTTTTGAATAAAATCGTTTACACTGGCAAAACATCGTGTTATACAAAAATCAGATGAATATCAGGAGATAATTAGTACAATTGTTTTAATTGCTAATTGTACTAATTATCTCCTGATATTCGTCTGATCATGAAGCATCTATATCAAATCACAAGACATCTACATGTTTTATGTTATTCTGTGATTACTGTGGTATACCGAGAGCAAAACGTTGGGCCATGCAAAAAAGGTATAATTTATATTTAATCAAAGCAATGATACATATCCACATTTATTATTCAGGTATGTCCAATTGTTGTACAACAATTGCTGATACTTGATAACGCATGTGTATTTTTCTTTGCATATGTTCAGCAAAGAAGTCAAAATTGCTGCTGTATGGGGTGGTGTGTTAGACAATATTTGTGTGCGCCATAATCATGACCCATATTGTGTTAATCCAACAATGTTAAAAACAGTTTGGATTACTTTGACAAAAAGGAAAAGAAACACACCTTACGACAAGCGGAGTAAAACAAGCAAACTGCAACTTTATCTGATAAAAGGAAATAGTTAGTGTTTAATTTATCAGTAAGATCTTCTTTGCTTCAAAGCTTTTTTGAAGTTTATTTACTTATTTCCAGTCACATATATCGATTCAAGTGTGCAGTTAAGAAATTCTTTACTTTTTTCAATTTGATCTCCAGCTGTTACATAAAAAATTAAAAAGCATTTGCAATTATTACATTTTTATTATAGTAATAGTCGTATTTTTTATATTGTGATTAAAAAAGAAAGTAAATATCTTTTTTATAGTTGTTTATTTACATAAATATTATTAATGTTCTGATAAAATTTTATTTTTATAACAAAGTTAATATAGGGAAGTTACTATTTTATTGTACGTATCAGTACCTTTATAAATATAGGACATCTCTTACTAAATGCTTTTCTTTTGAGCTACAGATTCTTTTATCAATTTTGAATCAATTTTATTTTACAATTAGCAAAAATGTCAAGGGAAATTATTTATTGCACGATTTTACAATTTCTATTATTATATTTTGTAACCATAAAAAATAAAATTTTTTTAAAGTAAAATTAATTTAAAATTAAATGAAAAAATATGATTTTATTATCTATTTGTTTTTGTGAGAAAATCTTGTTTCCAAAAACACGATCTTATTTTTCATCGTTTATAATTTAAAAGCTACAGATATTTGATATTTTTGTAAAAAAAAGAGATTGATTTAAGAACCGCAGTTTTAAAAATATGCTCTTCATATTTTCTATTTTAATTTGACTATTGTACATTATACATATATTACAGACAAATATTATAAATAAATAGTATTTTGTGTGGCAAGTGTGGAAAACAACAAATTATATCGCGCGTGAAGTTGCCGCATGAGCAGAAAGCTTATGATGCATTCACACGAGTACGAGTGTGAATGCACTATAAGCTGATTTAATGGATAAGTTATTTAATGGATAAGTTTACAAAAAAACCACAATTGCTTGATCCGATCATAACAGAATTGGTGGAATTATTAGTGCCCGATGTTAAAACTCCAACAAATCCTACGGAGGCATTGAATTTATATAAAAATATTTTAGAAGCATATGCAACTCAGAAACAAAAATTAAAAATTTTTAGTTTACCTAATTGTTGTTTTTACAATATAAATTTGATGTACCTAATAATAAAATTTAAACTTAATTTTTTCATTTTTAAATTTTGTATTAGTATTTTTTGTTTAGTACAGTTTTAAGGAGGTTCATGCAGTACTTGCAAGTCAAATAGGCAACTATTTTTATTAGTGATAAATAAGTGTGATTTTTGTCCGTAAAAATCAGCATATAATTAGATTTATTATTTATGACATTTTTAATGTTATACGACCTCTACGTAATTAAAATATTCAGACAAAAGTCACTTCTTTTACTAGAGTTATGAGCATGGTCGGTATACACGACCAGTCAGCAGCACGCATGGTAAGCAGTCTTTGTCGCCGCGATCTATATAACCTTTACGTACAATTGTCAAATATGAGCGAGCAGCCTCGACGTAAGGGAAGTTTCGAGACAAACGTGCACAAACGTGGTAAACGTTGAAAGTTTTGAGATAAGTATGCGCCTTACGCATCAGCTGACACGTGCGACGTTGTGAAGCTGCCGCTAGTGCCGCTCGAGTCCAGCCATCAGTTCCGTGTTGTCGATTTAGTCAATCGAAAATTACGTTTTATTATTATATGGTTCGGTCAATGAACTCGGGCTTTCGTCCAGTATCTTAC